>JAFLJL010014372.1:0-30000 GCA_018398815.1 Conus ventricosus | reverse complement strand
CTTTATCGATTGCTTTGTTCCTTTTTAAAAGTGTTGGCGAAAATCAAAATTTGTAAAAATTATAGCGAAAAAACTTTTGTAAAAGTCTAGGACAAATATTGTTTTCCAAACCAGTCTCCCCACAAATCTGAACAATAGGAATTTTATCTAAAGTTTAATGCCCCATAGTTTTTTTTAACAAAATTTAATTAACCAGTTTTTTTTTTTATATACCTCCTCAAAATTTGTTCGTATAAATAAAACCCTATGAGGCCTAAATGTGAAGATTAATCCAATTCGGTTCGAAAGATTGTTTCTTTTTAAAAGTAACAGGATTTTGTTGTTGTTGTTTGATCTTTATCCTCACCATTGTGAAGAACGACGATGGAAAACGTTAAGGCGTTTAAAGTCTAATTTTGGAAATTTTTTCCTTTTATAAGGACTCACTAACGCCCAAACCCCCAACCCCTCCCACTCTTTAAAGACAGAAATTTAAAATATCTTTGGGAAAAGTTCTCCTAATTTTTGTTGGAAAAAACTGAAATTTTGTAGAAGCTTTTTTTAAAACGTTTTTTTCTGGGGGTGATGTACTTTTTTTTCCCCCATACGGCGTTTTTCAATTTTTTTCCGACTATGGGGCCCGGGCATAGCTTACAGTAAAGGGCCAGATTTTAAATGCTTTTCTAAAAACTTTTTTGAGGGCTAAAATATGTAAAGGGCTTATGAATTCAAATTTTATTTCCCATTCAATTTTGGTTTAAGTGCCTTTTTTAAGGCAGGTTTTCAAACTATTTTATTTTATATGGCCAACTTTTTTCCCTCTAGATTGCGCATTGTTCTAGTTAGGAAACTTTTGCTGTCCCCAAACCCTTTGCGTTTATAATCCCCATCTTTAGTGTCTCAAAACCAAAAAAGCGCCTTTCACATTTTGTTCAAAGCCCGCAACGTCTGCAAGGTTTTTAATTTAAGGTTATACACTTACGGCGCAAATGTAACTCCTTTTCTTGGGGCCCCGCGCATTATTTTTTAGTAAGTTTTATTTTATTTCCAAAAAATGTGCAGGTTATCCTTTTCACAATTTTCCCCGTTTTGTTTTTGTTTTTTTATATTAAAATATCCGACCCCCCCCACAAAAAAATCTTTTTAAAACTGAATTAGGGGAATTGAAAAAATTTCTTATCGCAATAGCGTTTTCCCTGCGAAGACTTTTAAAAGTTGGGGCCCTTTCCATCAAAAAAAGTTTTCATCAGTGCTCAGCTCATCCAAAGAACTAGATAATAAATGTAAGCAAATCGAGCGGTTTTTCTCCCTCAAAAGTATTTTTGGACGTAACTCTAAAATTGAACGGCCCCTTTGGGCAGTTGTAAAGCCTAACATTTAGCTAGTCTTTTAAAAATAGTCCATTCTTCTTCTCGGTTTTTGAAGGTAAAATTTGTTTTCAAATTCGCATTGTTAAGTTTGAGAGCAATGTCAAATTACTCATTGCTTCTTTTACGAGCAACCCCCGAATAACCTCGGGTTTGGTTAACTGGCTAACAAATTTGGCCTCTATTATTAACTTTTTTTCTATTATTCTCCTTGGCTTTGTTTATATTAAACTACGACTTTGTAGAATATTTCATGGAGCGCGGCCCGTTTGGTTCCGCTTCGTTAAAAAAGCGTTTCAAAAACGAAGGGGGTTTTGGGTGTTATTTTTACAAACATTTTTAAAACAAATTAAAAATGAGTGCATTCAAATTATATGCAAAATATTCTGTGGGCCGCACTACAATCTTAAAAATAAACAATGACCCTTGACTTTTCTGTGACCCAGACTGCCCCTTCTTTAAAAAGGAAAAGAACTCCATTAAAAGTTTTTTAACCCCCTATTAAAAAAAAATACATCGCGAAAGTGGGTTTCGTCACCCGAGGGTTTTTATCAGAACCGTTAAACTTTGCTTTTTTTTGGGCATAAAACGGGTGTGGAGTGTCGTATGCGACATTAAATCATCTATCCTTTGGTTAGGTCAGTGTTGTTTTCATTTCTATTACCCCTCAGCGTTTTTGACTGAATTGCAAGGCCATTCCCAAATGACAAACCTTTTAACCCTTTTAGAAACCCGAATAAAATAAGGTTTTTGAAAGATCTAAAACGAATTTCAATATTAACATCAAGAAGCTTTAGACAAAAGTCGGTTTAATCTGGCTTAGGCCCCCCTTTATTATTGGGGGTGCCAGAAAATATAACTTGACGGGAATCCTCCTTACACTCTTTCTCTTCGGGCACAGGGTTCCCTTTGGGTCCATAGAGAAAGCAAAAAACAGCAGGGACAACATTTATCTTAGACATTCTAAGGCCTAACTAAAGCAGGGAATAGAACGAATAAACGACTCTGTTCACTTACGTTTGGGGTTTGCTAGGCTCGCACCCAAAAAACCCTAGACGAGATAATGATCCTTCTCCCGGGTTTGATAAAAAAAACAGTACTTAGAAAAATTTGAGGACGCCATTAATTCTACAGTCGATTTACTTCAAGTTTTAAAAGGTCCAAATGTTTTACAATTCGCAAGATCAAAAGTATCTTTGCTTTGGCAGGGTTTATACTGCTTTTTCTGCCCTCAGGCTCCAGATAGGAAAAATTTAAAACTAAAATTGAAAATCCTTGTGGCGGGCAATAAACAAAAGGGTTTGAAAAAACGAAAAAAATTCTGAGCCAGTAATATTGCAACAGAAAAAACAAGAGACCCTCCAAGAAAAAGTCTCCAATCCCCCTGGTCCAAAACCCGAGGCCCTTGAAGACCGGACTTTTCGCGAAGTTAAAATAATGACCCTGAAAATGAAAAGAAGCGTTGTTCTTGGGTTAAAGGCCTAGATTCTTTGGGTTTTTCTTACTAAAAATTAACCAACTATAAGAAACAAAATTCCCCAAGTGTCGGCCATAAAGCCCAAATATTTGCGCAGTAGACAAAAACCAGCTAACAATATCCCTAATATACCCGGTAAAAAGTTATAGCTTTACCGGCTAATTTTTTTAAAAAATCCCCAAATGATCAAGCTGTTTTTTTCCCCCTGATTTTTCAGGGGGAGGGGATGGGGTGGAGGTACTGAACGGGCCCCGCGCCCGTAATAGCCAACACCAATGTCTTATTTCAAATCCTAAGGAGTTATAACGCTTGCAATGTGACTCCTTTCTCTTAAAAAGTGTTCGTTTCGTTCTGTAGTGTCGTTCTTATATAAATTTTTTTTGATAGTTTCTCTATTCATTCACTTTAGTTCGTAAATTTGGGCCCGGGTTTGTAGTTAGCGCTTCAGCTTGCTGTTTTCTTGTCAAGATTTTTTTGTCTTTGGGCTATTCTTTCTTTAACCATGCCCTACGATGCGGTCGGTCTCGCGAGCCCTTTTTTTAGCTATCTTTCCCTATTTTGTAAATTGTTTTTAAATTTGCCTTTGATGGGTTTTTAAACTGATCAAGGGCGTTATTTCGCATGGGTAGCGGTGAGTCGTGTATAGTCTTTAATGCTGTTTTTCTGAAAAATGGGGGTTTTTTGCTTCTATTGATTTATTAATTCGTCTGCCGATTGATTTAAATTTTTTAAGTCATTTTTCATTTGGTTATCTTCGGGGGTTCTTGTAGTGTGTTTTGAAGTTTTGCAAAGCTCCTGTCTAATTTTTTGGGTTTTGTATGCCCAAAGGGGATTTTACGCTCACATGAGCCCTTTTTTTTAATTTACTCTTTTTTAAAAACTTTGATGATTGGTTTAGTGTAAGCGAAAAGTTTTCTTGGGCGCTCCTCACAAAAAATGGCTCTTTTTCTTCAAAAAACTAGGGGCTAAAATTCGGGAGGTTTGGGGCCCAAATTTTGGGAAATGATCTGACCCTTACTTTTGTTAATTTACGCCGCAATGAGACCCCCAGCGTTTATCAAAGGAGTCATTTCATTGTCGTTCCAAGATCTAAACATCATAACTTCGCCTTTAAAGTGCCCTGTTTTTTTTTAATTAAATTTTTATTTTTTTTTTTTAAAAAAAAATGTCGCAAAATATGCCGTTTTAACCGAATAGAAAATGAAAGGTTGGTGGGGAAATAAAACGGAATATTATTGCAAATAATCCACTTTGTTTTGACAAATCTTCTTAAATTCCGATGGGGCGTGAAAAGATTTTTCCCCCTCTCGCTCACTTTCAAAATGAACTCCCTTAACCTCCCCAAAAAACATTTAAAATTTGGGGGGGAATTTTAAAAACCCTTTTTTAAAAACTTGAAAGAAATTTTTCTTTACAAATGCAAAACAAATTTTTTAACCTTTCCCCGTCTATGGCTAACCGGGAATGAAGGGTGATCTTCTTTAAATCAAAATAAGAAGCCTAAAAAAAAGAATACGGGATCTAAAGACGGTTTAAAAAAAGCAGCTGTAATTTTGGTTTGGAAGCTTTTTTACCCCTTTTTGATTTTAAAACGATGAGTAAATTTTTCAAGGAGCGTTTGACAGTTGTCTTGAACTAATTTTAATGTAAAACGCGCTCTCATCAAAAAATCCTTTTTTTGGGCATTCGTTTAAGTTTGACGTTTGTTGCCCCCCCTTTTAGAGGTGATTGAGAAAATATAGTCAAAAAAGATATTTAGAAAAAATGTTTATTTTAAAAATATAGAGCGGGCGAATAAGGGTTTAGTTTTATGTTTGCCAAGAGTTAAAGGTTTTTTTTTTTTCGGGTGGAACGTTAAAAGAAATGAAAAGTTTTTTTAAAACCAAAAATAACGAAGACAAATTTGTTTTTGGGTAGTCCTAAAAATTTAGTGCGGGGCTTAAAACCTTATAGTTTTGAAAATAAAAAACTGTTTTAGGGGGAGGGGTTTAAAATCCAACGTTACCTTGTGTTAAAAATTTTTAATTTCAAAAATTTGGGCTTTGAGATTATTTAAAAAGTTGGTTTATATTACCCAAGGAAAAGGATAATCAGTTCATGGGAAACGGGAAACTGTGAGGCGTAATAACCTTCAAAAGTAAAGAAGAAGAAGCCGAAAAAAAACCCCTTAATGTACTTTTTTTTTAAAATTGTGCCAGCTGAATTTAAAGATTAAAAAATTAACAGATGTAGTATACAATTATTTTTTCTTTTTTAAAAACTTTGTTTAGGTTTTCCCAAAAGTGCCCCACAGCGCCGCCAAAAAAAGAAATAGTAGAAAACCCAAAAAAAAACCTTTAGATTAACAAAAATTGAAAAGCAACAAAAAAAAGAGCAAGACCCTTTTAAAATACAGCAAAGCCAAAAAAGAAAGGTTTCTGCTGCCTTTAATTGCTGTTTCTATGTTTTAAAAGGAACATTGATATAAACCTCTATAGCAGGGGAAAAATGTAGGCCCCTTGAAGGGCATAGGCGCACCCCCCCGCTTCCTCGGAGGGTTTTTCTTTAGCTTCCGGGCTGTGTTCATTTGTGTAGGTGCTGCTACAAAAAATTAAAAAAATAAAAATCCAAAAGCAACAGTAGGTTCAAATAATAACGGGAACTTAGTTTGTTTTAAATGACAATAAATAAAGATTGTTGATCAAAAATCACGGATGAAAAATTTAAAACGTTTACAGGGCCCATTTTAATGCTAAAAAGCAAAAAATTTGATCTTCAAAGAAAAGGGGAGGGCAAATTTTTTTCAAAAGCCGAGCGAGCAGTAAAAAGGAATGCTTAAAAAAAAGTAAAGAGACATTAAACTTTTTTTAACTCCGAACAAAATCGAAGGGTGTTTAACTTTAGTTTATGAGCCAAGCACAAAAAAAAACCCGGTGTATTTATTTTGTTAATTATTTTTTTTTTAAATTTAAATAAAATTTTGAGTTTGAAAAGAAGCTCAAAAGGTAAGATATATGAAGGACCCGACGAATTGTTTGAAAAATGCTTTAAGAGGCGTTTTTAAAGCCTGAATGATTTTTTTAGAAGTCTTGATCCCAAAAAAACGTCGGCAAGCGTTTTCAGTATTTCTCGTTCCGTTTAAATAAAATTAACCCCCCGTTAAAGAATTTAGGTTTTAACATATGTAACAATAAAGAAGAAAATTAGAAGTTGGGTTGACAAACAACAGACTATTCTTTTTCGTAAGACTTAACACCGGTGGGGGCGAACTGCTTGCACGTTTGAGCTGCGGGTGAAAAAGCCAAAATAGAGGCTCTGGGTTTGGGCAGGGGCGAAGTCCCTTGAGATCGATTAAAACAGGTAAGTATGCGCGATTGTTTGGGAGGCTTCATTCCACTACCCCCGATTTGTTCAAAAAGGCATTCTAAACTTAAAGAATACAGACAACAAAGTTTTATGTGGTGGTTCTTGCAAGGCTGCATTACGCCCTCAAAAAACCCGGAGAGTGTTAACTTTACCCAAAAAACATGACTTAACTTTAGGGGGGTGTCCTTTCCCGTTAGTGTAGACCAAATTGATCAGTTTGAAGAACAAAAAAACCAATAAATGTTTAAGTTACACATGGGGTGAGGGAAAAAAATTTGGTGCAATTAAAGTGTCCAAGAACATCCAACAAAAGGGGAAACCCCCAAAAACATGTTGACTTAACTGTGCTTTCACCGCGGGGCTACCGCATTTCACATTTTACGCACGAGAGTAACTAATGAAGGGATATTCAAAGATGGGACAAACAAGAATTTTGCAGAAAAATTTTTTAACAGAATGCCCTTGTTCAAGCCGCGAGCGAACTAAGAAACATTGTAAAAGTTCTGTAGACTGTAATACGGAACTAATTACACCTCCACCCGGATCTAAAGTTAGTTTTAAGAACTGGAAACGGATGCAAACAAGTCCATATGTTGTTTATGCAGACTTTGAATCGCTCATTGTTCCTTTTATGAAGGGCCAGCGCCACAAAAACTTCGAAAAACAGTCTTAATGAGTAATCATCAAATTTGTTTATTTGTTTTCCCATCGTTGTCAGGTCGGATGGCGTTCATTCAGAGCCAGAATTATATAGAGGGCCTAATGCTGCAAAATACTTCTTAGAACGCATGCAGAAAGTGCGTAATGACTGTTCTAATAATCTAAACTTATCTGAAATCATAATGACGCCCGAAGATCAACAACAGTATAAATCAGCCACACATTGTTGATTTGTGGTTTAGAACTCAGTGAAGAAGCAACAAATCCAAAAGTAAAGAGACCATGATCACATTAGTGGAAAGTTCAGAGGAGCAGCGCACAGTAAATGCAATCTTCAACTAAAGTTTGAAAACCTAAGACATGGAAGCTGCCTGAGAGAACAGGAAAACCTTCATTCTGGCTCACTTTCGCCCTCAACCAGTTTCGGGCGAAAGTGGCCCAGAATAAAGGTTTTCCTGTTCTCTGACAAGTAAGACTTCAATAACCAAAAAATAACGATTATCTACAAACAACATACTGTGTAGGGTTATCCGTTTTCAATACTAATTTACTAAACTTTTCAGATTTTAATTTTTGCTTAATCCTGTGTTTTTCCTGGTCATTTTCAATAACATCATTTTCGCGCAAACATTCTTCAAATGAGTCTTTGTCTTTCATGTGAAAATTAAAACTACAGTCTTTAACTGTTCTCTAAAGTCTTTTAAAAAAACCGAGTTATATTTCTGGCATAAAATCCACACACTTATCCCAGCATGTCTTCCGCTGAAAGCTAGTTTCGACAAAGTGTTTCTCTTTTTAACTATGTCTCTTTCTGCCGAACAGTCATCTATAATAAATAGTGTCTGCGTTCCTTCAAACAGTCTATAAAACTGTTCTAAACACTCACTCAGTTTATTGCTAGGATTAACTAAATATATGTCATCATCTGTCCATATAAACCTTCTATCATGATATGCTTTGTTCCATTTAAGTGTTGGACAGAAAACCACAATATGATCAAAATTATAGCGATAAACTGTTTGTAACAGGTTGAGGATAAATATTGTTTTTCCACAACCAGTTTGTCCACAAATTAATGAACAATGAGGGGTTTTTGTCATAAAGTTTAACTGCTCCATAGTTTTATAACAGAATTTAATCTAATCCAGTTATTATTTTTATCATACTCTCCGTCAAAACTTGTTCAGTATAATAAAACCCTATGAGGCCTAAATGTGTAAGATTAATCCAATTTAGTTCTGTAAGATTGTTTCTATTTAAGTCAACATTGATTTTGTTGCTTGTTGTTATGATCTTAATATCCTCGCCATTGTGAAGAACGACAATGGTAACGTTAAGACGTTTAACGTCTAAGTTTTGCCAGCTAATATTAATTCCTTTTATAAGGTCGTCACTAACGCCCACAACCCCATCCCTCTCCACATCTTTAAAGACAGAAATTTCAAATATCATTGTGAACGTGTCTCCTAATTTTCTGCTTGGAAAAGAACTGTAATTTTGTAGAAGCTTTTTTTACAACTGTTTCTTTTCTGTGGAGGATGTACTGTTTTTTCCCATACGGCGTTATTTCAATTTCTTTCCGACTATTGTCGTCCGGCATAAGACTTACATGTAAAGGGCCAGAGTTGAATGCTTTTCTGAAACTTTTTTGACGGCTAAAATATGTAAATGGGCTTATCAATTCAAATTTTATGTCCCATTCTAAATATGGTTCTAAGTGCCATTTGAGGTCAGGTTTTCGAACTATTTTATATTCATACTGGCCAACATTATTTGCTTCTAGATTGCGCAGCTGTTCTAGTTTAGGAAACTTTTTGCTGTCGCCAACCTCTTTGCGTTTATAATCACCATCTTTAGTGTACTCAAACCCATACAAAGCGCCTATCTCGCCATTCTGTTCAAAGTCCGCAACGTCTGCAAGGTCTTTTAATTCTAAAGTTATACACCTTACAGGCGCTAATGTAACTCCTGATTCTTCTGGCCCACGCGACATTTTTTAGTACAGCTTATTATTTTATTTCTAAAACAATGTGCAGGTTATCACATTTCACGACTTTCCCTGTTTTGTCTGCAATTTTTATATTAAATGATCCAACCCTCCCACAAACTAATCTTTTAAACTGTAAATTAGGGAATTGTATAATTTCATAATCGCAATATGCAGCTTTCCCTGATGGAAGAGCTCTTAAAACAGTTGAGGGCCTTCCGTCATATAAGTTTTCATCAGTGCTCAGCTCATCCAAATGAACATAGAGTAATGAATGTAATGCAAGATCGAGCGGACTTTCCCCCTCATAAGTAGTTTTGGTTGGTGTAACTCTAAATCTATAATTGTTAGCTGTAAAGCCTAACATTTTAGCTAGCTCTTTATCAAATAGTAACCTCCTTCTTCTTCAGGCTTGAATGTTAACATTGTTTTTAGATTTGCATTGTTAAGTTTGAGAGTAATGTCAAAGTTACTCATTGCTTCTTTTAGTGAGCAAAACCCGTAATAACCATCAGGTATTGTTAACTGGCTAATTTTGGTCCCTGCTTTGTCAACTTTTAGAACCTTATTATTCTTCCTGGATTCACTTATATTAAACCATACGACTTTGTAGAATATTTCATGGAGCGCGACCGTTTTGGCCCCGCAATTGTTATCAATAGCATGTTCTAAAAACGAAGGCCGGTCTTGGGTTGTTATTGTTACAAACATTTTTTTAAACGAAATAAAAATGAGTGCATTCAAATATACTGGTGCAAAATATTCTGTTGGGCCGCACTACAATCTTAAAAATATAGCAACTGATACTCTTGACATTGCTGTGACCCAGACTGCCTCTTTTCATAAAAAGGTGAGTACTCCATTGAAGAGCTATCTTAACCCCCCTATTGAAAACGACCACATCAAGAAAGCGTGGTTTAGTCATCCGATGCAGTTTTATCAGAACCAGTTAAACTTTGCTGTGTTTTGCGCATCAACGGGGTGTGGAGTGTCGTATGCTGATCATTTAAATCACCATGATCCTTTGGTGAGGTCAGTGTACAGATTTTATTTCTTTTACACCTTTAGACGTATTTTGACTGAATTGCAAGCGCCATTGCCAAATGACAAACCGTTTAATCCACTCAGCAACAGAATAGACATGAAGGCTTTTGAAAGGATCTGTAACGAATTCAATATTAACATCAAGACGGGCTTTAGACAAAAGTTGGATCATAATCATGGCCTAGGCGACCTTTATTTTCGGGCACGCACAGAAAGTAAACTATGACTGGATCCTCCTTTCAAATCTTTCTTTTTTGGCACAACTGTTAGCCCCGGGTCCCTACAGCAAGAGCATAAAACAGCATGGACAACATTTATCTTAGACACTTCTAAGGGCCTAACTAGGGCGGAATAGAACGAATAAACGACTCTATTCGTACTTACGTTTGGTGTTTGCTAGGTTCGCAAGCACAGGCAAGATCAAGCATAACTGATCCTTCTACTGGCTTTGACGCGCAAAAACAATACTTAGCAAATTTAGAGGACGCCATTAATTCTACATTTAAATTTCCCTTTCAAGTATTCAAGGTACCAACATGTTTTACAATACGAAAGATCGAAAGTAGACTTTGCTGTTGGCACTGGTTTATACATGCTGCCTTCTGACCTCAGACTCCGATAGGTACAAAAATAAACTATAATAATGAAATTCTTATAGCAGGCAATGAACAGAAGGTTGGGAAAAACGACATAAATTCTGAGCCAGTAATTTACAAACAATAAAAAAAACACCCAAGATAAAGTCATCTAATCCCCAAAGTCCAAACCCCCAAGCCATTGAAGCTCAGCAAAGCTCGGGGGACTCTGTTCGCGATGACCATGAATATGAAAAGACAGCGTTGTTCTTGGATAACTGGCATAGGATTACTTGGTCTTTATCTTACTAAATAGTAACCCAACTATTACAAGAACTAATGTCCATAAGTGCTCGGCCATAAAGCAACTAACTTTGCTGCAGTAGGACAAAACCCAGCTGAAAATACTCCCCAAAATATTCCTGGTAAAGCGTCTATGCTTTACTGGCTAATTTTTTTAATAAACCCGCAAGATGCAAGCTGTTTTTTTACCCATGTTTTATCAGGGGAGGCGATGGCGGCGGAGGAATGAACTTTGACCACCGCCGCCTGTAATAGCCAACACCAGCGTGCTTATTACAAACCCTTTAAGGCCGTTATAACGCTTGCTAATGGGGACGCCTTGCTCTCTAAACAGCGTTCGTATTCGTTCTGCTAGCGTTGTGTCTTCATAAAAATTTTTTCCGGTAGTTTCTCTTTTCTATTCACTTGAGTTCGTAATTGGTCTCGGTTAGTAGTTAGCGCTTCTAGTCTTGTGATCCTCTTGTTCAAGATCTTTTAGTCTTGGGTTATTCTTTCTTTAATATCAGGCCCTAAGTTGGCGTCATCAGCCTCAACGAGTTTTTCTTTTTCTCTTTTTATATGCTCATCTAGTTCACCTAGTTTTGCAAAATTGTTTTTTTAATTCGCCTTTGATGGTTCTTAAAGCATGATAAAGGGGCCGTTATTTCTCGCATGGGCAGCGGAGTCGTGTATAGTCTTAAATTGCTGTTTCTTCTGAAAAACTGGTTTCTGCTTCTATTGCATTTATTATTTTATCTGCCGATTGATTTAATTCTTTAAGTTCCAGTTTTGTTTTTGGGTTTAGCTTTTGGGGATTTTCCTGCAGTGTGTTTTGAAGTTTAGAAACTGCCTCCGCCCTTAATTTTGGCCTAACAAGACCAAGGCGATTTTGATCTTTCACACTGAGTCTTTGTATAATTGTACTTTTGGGCTAAAACTTTGATGGGTCTGGTTTAGTTGTAAGCCAAACAAGTTGTCCTTGGTCGTTTTTTAACAGACAAATGATCATCTTTTAATTCAAAATCATTTGGGTTCTATAAACTCGGGAGGTTCTTGACCTAAACTTTCGTAAAATGATTTAACCTTACTTTCTGTTTTAATGCCGCATTGAGAGCGTTGAGCGATTGTTGTATCAAAGGGATCATTTCACTCATGTCGTCTCCAGGATCAAAAACATCATAATCTCTCCCCTTCAATTCTTGCCATGTTTTTAAATAATTAACTTTTTATTTTGTTTTATAAAATGTCGCAGCAAAACTATGGCTCGATTCTTAACCCGCATAGAAAACTGAAAGACCCCTTAAAGGCGTGAAGGGAATAAGCGGAATATTACTGTTCCAAATAATCCATCTACTATTGATGCGGATCAAATTCTTACTGTAAAATTTCCAGACTTAGGAGCGGATGAAGTGATTGTGCCAGGCTCTGCGCGTCTTACTTTCAAAAAAGAACTCCCAACA
Organism: Conus ventricosus; assembly: GCA_018398815.1. Classification (NCBI taxonomy): domain Eukaryota; kingdom Metazoa; phylum Mollusca; class Gastropoda; order Neogastropoda; family Conidae; genus Conus; species Conus ventricosus. Next base: position 17,824 of record JAFLJL010014372.1, on the reverse strand, counting down.
AACAGACCCAAACAGGACTGTTGTCCAGAATCTGGGACGGGCAATTTTTTAAAAAAATTTCTAAAAACTTGAGGGCAAGAAATATTTTCTTTACACAATGCAGACAATTTTTAACCTATTCTGATCTGTGGCTAACCGGGAATGAAAGGGCCGATCTTGCGTTTCAAGGAATAGAAAATAATAAAGCACTAAAACAAGATAGGCGCTGAAAATGCTAAAGACGGCAAAAAGCATGAAGCAGTAAGTTTGCGTTTGGAAATCGTTTTCCCATTCCTTAGATTTTGAGTTGTTAAAAGCGCATGCCCCATACTTAAAGGAGCATTAAAAGACAGATTGGCATATGAACAACTTTTAATGAATACAAACGTGTTATTCTATCTACAGACACCGCAGCAAATACAGCATTTCTGACTTTCACGTTGATTTTGGGACGTTGTTAGCAACCTTATTTAGCAGAGTGATTAAAGCAACAATATCAGTCAAAATTACCAATATATTACGAAAGAGTGGATTCATCATCAACATAATCCTAGAAGCAGGGCAAACACATAGGAATTTTAGTTTTAGTGTCCAGCAAGATCGCTTAAAGGTATTTTATTGCTGTGTGAAGATGAAGAACCGTTCAAAAGGGGAAGTGAAAAGTTTATTAATCCTAAAATAACGAAAGTACAATGTTCGATTGGGGGTAGTCCTAACCAAATCTACGCTAGCGGGCTTAAACCTTATCAGCATTTTGATGAAATAAGAAAAACTGTTTGGAGGCGGGGGTGTAGAAATCCAACAGTTGACCTTGTGTCAAAAAGTTTTTCATCTTCACAATGTTAGGCTTGATGATTTTTAACAACAAAATACGGTTTATGGATTGCCCAAAGGTCAAAGAGGATAATCAGTTGCTGGAAGCGGGAAACTGTGAGAGACGTAATAAACTTTCCCAAATCGATAAAGAAGAAGAAGCCGATAAACCGCTTAAGTACTTTTGTTTTTATTATATGATGCGCAGCTGAATATTCAAAATAACAGATTAGAAAGTGTAGTATACTAAATTATTTTTATTTAAAAAAAAAGCATGTCTGTTCAGGTTTATCCAAATGTGCCTCCAGACCCACCAAAAGAAGGGATAGTAGAAAGCCCTAAAAAAAAAACCCTTCAGATTAACCAACATTACACAATGCAACAAAACTAGAGCAAGCCCTTTCAAAATACAGCAAAACCAAACGAAGGTATTCTGCTGCCTTTAATGCTGTTACATATGTTAATACTGGAACATCGACTTAAGCGCTCTATCAGCAGGAACGAGTGTTGGTCTTTTAGCAACGGGCATGGGCGCACCGCAGCTTTACCTCTAGGAGGTTTGTCTTTAGCTCTCGGTGGTGTTCATTAGCTGAAAGTGCTGCTGGAAAAAAAATTAAAAACTAAACTCCAAAAGCACACAGCTATGGTTCAACTAATAACGGCTAAACTTAGTTCGTTCAAAATGACAATAAATAAAGCGTTTAGTTGACTCAAACATCACGGTTTTGAAAAATTTTTAATCGTTTACAGGCCGATTTTGATGACTACAAAAGACAAAAGTTTGATTTTCAAAGAAAGGCGGGGACAAGTTTTTCTCAACAGCCAACCCGAGCAGATAAAAAAGAATGCTTAAAAAAAGTAACGAAACATTAAACTCTGTTCTAAACGCTCACATTAACAACGCCAAAAGGTGTTTTACTTTAGTTTATGAGTCCAAGCGCAAAAAGACCGTTGATATTGATTCTGTTTAAAGCCGTTGTATTTTTTAAATTTAAATAAATATTTTGAGTTAGAAAAGAAACTCAACATGGCTAAGATTTTATGAAGGACAAGACGAATTGTTGAAGGAATGCTTGAGAGAGAGCGTTTATCAAGAGCACTGAATGATATTGATTTAGAAGTCATTGACCCAACAAACGTCCCAGGCAAGCGTTGTTCATGCAAATTTTCTCAATTTCCCAGTAAAACTAACAATAGACCCGCCAGTTAAAGTAATGTTAGCTGTTTTAATTGACTATGTAACAATAAATGAAGAAAATCTAGAAGTCTGGGTCTCGACTAAACACAGACTATTCTTTCTCGTATTGACTTAACCCCCGGTTGGCAGGACGAACTGCTTGAAACAGTTTGACGCTGCCGCTGAAGAAGCCAAAATGAGAGGCTCTGGTTGGTCAGAGGGCGAAGTCTTAGAGATCAGATTAAAACAGTCAAAGTATGCACCAATTGTAGGAAAGGCTTACTTTCCCGCTGCCCCCAGCATTGGAGGGGAAAAAACAGTTTTTAAACATAAAGAATTCAGACAACAATTTTTTCTGTGGTGTGTTTTTGAAAGGCTGCATCACGCCGCAAAAACGCAGAGGAGTGTCTAACTATCCCCCTTTAAACATCAATGATCTTAACTTCAATGGGGTGCCCTTTCCCTGTGAGTTGTAGAACAAATTGATCAGTTTGAAGAACAAAACAAACCAATAACTGTTAATGTCTACACATGGGATGAGCAAACAAATCTACAACCCATCAGAGTGTCCAAGAACAGTCCAACAAATTGGCGACCCGACAAAAAACCATGTTGACTTACTGCTGATGCTTTCACCAGCGGGCTACCGCATTACACATTGTACGAACAATGAGTAGACTAATGCAGCATACTCAAAAGATCATGGCAAACAAAAATTCTGTAGAAAATGTTTAACAAGAATGCCATCTGTTCAAGCCGCGAGCGAACATAAGAAACATTGTAAAAGTTCTGTAGACTGTAATACAGAACAATTACGCCCCCTCCTGGATCTAAAGTTAGTTTTAAGAACTGGAAACGGATGCAAAATTCTCCATACGTAGTTTACGCAGACTTCGAGTCGCTTATTGTTCCTTATGAAGGGCCAGCACCAAAAAAAACTTCGAAAAACAGTCTTAATGATAATCATCAGATTTGTTCATTTGCTTTTGTTATTGTTAGGTCGGATGGCGCTCATTCAACGCCAGAATTATACAGGGGCCCAAAGCGGCTAGAAGATTTTTACAGCGCATGCAGCAAGTGCGTAACGATTGTTCTAATAATCTGAATTTATCTGAATCATGATGGCGCCTGAAGACCAAAAAACAGTATGCTTCAGCCACTCACTGTTGGATTTGTGGTTTAGGCTCTCATCAGACGCAGCGAATCCACAGTAAGAGACCATGATCACATTAGCGGAAAGTTCAGAGGAGCGGCGCAAGTAAATGCAATCTTCAACTAAATTTTGATCCTAAGACATGGAAGTGCCATCTTCTTTCATACTTGCGAGGTTACGACTCTCATCTTATATTGCAAGCAGTAACCAACGCCTTCAGGGTAGCATGCATTGCACAGTCTCAGAAAAGTACATGTGTTTTAATCTAAATAAATGTCTTTTTTAAACTCTATGAACACATGATGGGATCTTTTAGAGTCCTGGCTATGTCCTTAAGTCCTGCCCAATAACGGAAGAATTACTTTGACCCAACTCTCGTTAGAAAGGGCGTTTACCCTTATGAGTACATGAACATTTGGGGAAAAGGGTTTGATGAAGACACACTTCCTCCTAAAGGCGCGTTCTTTTCTAGTCTCAGAGGAAAAGGACATCAGCGATTCTGATTACCAACATGCTCAAGATGCGTGGCAGAAGTTAGATTGTAAAACGATGGGAGACTATCATGACTCATACTTGATGCCGATGTATGTTTGCTGGGGACGTCTTTGAAATTATAGGAAGACCTGTATGAAACATTATACCCTGGATCCGCGCATTACTTTTCTGCGCCCGGGATGAGCTGGGACCTTTCTTAAAGTTTACTGGGTACAGATTGATTTATTGTCAGATTTACCAATGATTCAGATGATTGAAACGGGTTGCGGGGAGAATTAGTATGGCGGTCGCATCATTACTGTAAAAGCAAACAACAAAATACCTAGATTGATATGATCCAAGGTAAAAGGGCCTAACTATCTTATGTATTTAGATGCAAACAATCTGTATATGGGCAATGGCGCAATCATCTTCCGTTACGCAACTTAAAAGTCACAGCGGGCCCGAATAATATTCAAAGGCATTAAAGTGGTTGGGCAGTTTGACGCCGGATCAACAGGTGGTTTCATTCTAGAAGTTGACTTTAGAATATCCTCAGGCACTCCATGACCTGCATTTAAAGACTATCCATTAGCAGCAGAAAGTCTAAAGATGGATCCAAGAGAACCACCTAAAATTGTGCCTAATCTTCGAGCAAAAAAAATTATGTCTGCCATTACAGACTTCTACAATTTTATTTAAGACATGGTTTGAAGTTTTTACAGCAGTTCATCGCATAATTGCTTTTGATCAAGAACAGTTCAATGAAACCATACTCATGAAGAACACTGATCTCAGAACTAAATTTCCCCAGATGCTTCAGAAAAGACTTTTTCAAGCTGATGAACAACAGTGTTTTGGAAAGACTTGGAGAATCCGCACAAGCGTAAAGATGTCAGATTTGTCACCAGAGAGGGAAAGAAGCAATTAAGCTGACTTTTAAAACCTAATTATCAGGACTTTAGAAGATTTCATGATCAGCTTTTGGCATAATGATGGAAAAAAAGAAAGTCAAATTGGGCAAACCTGTATTTATTGGGTTTACCCCTTTTAGAATTATCAAAGCTTTTTATTTTTAGAGTTTTTTTTTATGATACTTTAAGCCCCCGCATCCAGAGTCCAGAGTACTTTACACAGATACAGATAGTTTTGTTATAGATATCCCTACTGAAGACATCTATAAAGACATGGAAACCGAAGTAGCTAAAGGGCATGCGGGGGGTACGAACACTTGATTACCCTAAAGATTCGCATTTGCATTCATCCGTTAATAAGAGGGTTTTAGGAAAGATGAAAGGATGAATTATCTGGAAAGGTGATCAAGGAGTATGTGGGGTTAAGGTAAAAAATGTACAGATATTTCGAGCCAGGAGAAATCATTAAAAAAGCAAAAGGAATATCCCGCAGTGTTGTGCAGTCAAACATTTTCACATGACAACTACAAAGAAGCATTGTTTGGCAATAAGACTTTTCATCATGTCAACGTAAAACTACGATCTAATCTACTGAGATCAACACAACAGTTGTAACAAAGAAGTCATTAGATAGAACAAACACAAAACGGGTGTTTGTTAATCCAGAGTTTTCAAAATGCAATTGGGCACTGGAGAAAACCCTAAATTTTAATAAAGCGGAACTGGGGTCTGGCGAATTATCTGCAGTTCTTCCTTCACAAAAGATCTTTGAGGAGCTGGTTGTTTTTTTTTGTGTCGTTTCTCGTAAATAATACACGGCGGATTCATCTTTACAATTCTTTTTATTTCATACGGTCAACACTCCCAAACTGGATCGTTTTCCCCCGATGCGAGTGTCCCCTTCTGCTTCCCCCGGTAAATAAGGTACCTTACTTTCAATCCCAAATGGTATAGTTTGCTGGATTTAAGACTTCCTTCAGCAACATTTATTGTTTTTTTTTGATTGCTTGTACTGGCTTTAGCCCTTTAAATTCTTCATTTCATTGGGGCGCAAAAAGAGGGCAGTCTTCTAACCCATTCTGTGTTGCGAGAATTGCCAATCAGCTCTCTGTGATACTGGTAGGAGAAAAGTCTTTCGGCTAACTGTTTGTTAAAGTTTTCAACTAAAGCCTGTGATCTGTGAACTCCCGGAATGCCTCTTCTAATAGTAACTCTGTGTTTTAACATAATTGATTCACTTGGGCCCTTTTAAAATTTTTTTCCATCATCGACTTGAAAACATGCGAGGGAAAGTTAAGGGGCCTCGTTGGTATATCAGTTGTATAGCGACAGCAACAGCAGAAGCACTCTTTTGTGTTAATGGCTCCGCTCTTTGTATCTTGAAGCCATGTCCAATGACGTGAGTGCGTACTTAAAACTTTTTCGTCTAATCGTATCAGAGGGTAAATATAGAAGATCCATTTGATGGGTGTCGTTTGGAGTTGTATTAACAAAGTGTGGTCTCTGTATTCGTCTAGGGGCAGGTAAATAAATTTGCCAAATTGCTTGTTTAGATAAACCCCCTTTCCCTTTTCTGTTTGTTCACTGACTCCTGCCCCTTGGCTTGCTTTTGTATTGCTGTGATACCCTTCCAATATCCTTTGGGCGAATAATAGATTTTGTTCATTTTTTATTCAGCCAATTATGCGCAACAAAATACACAACAGTCATACCAAAGGCATAAACGCGATTTCTTGCATCTTTTGTTTTTCTGATGGTTGATAAAAGTCACTGAATTTTGGTGGGGGCAATGTCTGGACCGGTTTGCCTGTTACTAGATAATATTGTTTTATTGCTTGATCAACATCTTTAAATATGTAAGCGCATGCCCCTGTTTTTTCAGTGTGTCATAATAAAATCTAACTGCTCAAGTCTCTGCTTTTCATAGGCGTCTTGTGCAGCTGCTAGTTGCTCCTAGCTTGTTATGTCTTTTCCTCGCCGTCATCCCGCAGTTTACTAAATGCGAAATTACTTCCGCTAAAAGCAAGCGCATTCACCCCAGCGCCCCCTATCATCATTACGAGTGAAGCCATTTTTATAAATGTATTTTTTATTTACATATTTATACTGTCTGGAAATTATTCCTTGCTTGACATAGAAAATCTTTCGTGGCAAACGGGAAACTGCAATGATAGCAATCAGCTTTGCTGAATCCCCAAAGTCTAGTTTGCCAAGATCTGCCGGTTAATTCTTAACAAGCTTTTACCAAGCATTGTGTATCCTACACTTAGAACCTCCAATAACGGCAAAATGGTATACAAGGTTGGCAATAGTTTTTCGGTGCCATTTAAAAAATAAATAATTATAATTAATATAAAAACATGAAAAAGCGGGTGATCTACTACAGCTACAGGGCAGCCTAAACCTTCCTGAACTTATGAATGACCAAGTTGATGACAAGCTATTATGCCCAAAAGGAGAGGCTGTATTCTTTGGCAGCATGTGGGGGAAAAAAAAAACAGTTCCTCGGAACTGAATTCGCATAGAACAGATCAACAGATGTCGCCAAAAAGACATTATAAAGTATCATAACAGGTATGAAGCGCAGTTGGGGTCGAGAATGGTAAAAAGCGTTGGGCAAACGGTTCTTAGTTTGTAAAACTAAACTAGTCAGTAGATTTGCCCCCATTGATACTGAACAAGATCTTACGTATGATTTAACGCAAAATCCAGTTTTAACAAAGTCATTAGAGTCTCTAGGCTGTGATCTATACTACAGATTTGGAACCTTGTTATCGCCTTTAATCATGGGATTTAATAACTTTTAATCATATAGATTTTGTTTCCCTTCAAAATGAACGAGCTGGAAAATCATCAGAATCAGGAAACATTGAATCAGGTGGAGAAAGTAACCAAGCCAGAAAATCAGCAGATCAGAAACCCTGAATCAGGTGGGGCCAGTGAAAAGCATCCTCATCCTGGGCGTTTTTAAAGCAGGAAAAAAATTAGCAGAGTGGAACAGACAAAAAAATTAATGTTACAGAATATAACTCATCATGAAAAACATAACACCGCCAAAGCCAGAACAAGTTGATTCCCAAAGCCGGCTATAAAAACTCCCCTTGTACAAGACCTACAGCACCAAAGTCTTCATGGAATATTGAACTTAAAACTGTTGCCCTTTTTGGCGCCATTGCTGCTGTTGGGGGCAGTTATTACGGTTATAAAGTATATAACCAATGGCAACAAAAACAAAAGCAATCAAAAAAATCTGAACCACTAATACAGAAAAAGACAACAGCACGCCAAAACCGCCAATAACAAAGCATCCTTTTGATCGCTTTATAATGCAATAATATTTTAAGAACTTTAAATTTTTAAAATTTTTTTTAAAAAAAATAGTCATGGCGTATTATAAATGATGAAGTCAATAAATAAAGACATGGAGTCTATAAAAGACATTTCCATAGACCAGAATTGTAATCAATGTTTGGGTTTCTTAGGATGTAAGAACTTCATTAAGATCTATGCTGACCGATCTCGCGCAGAAAACTCTGAGCAAGACATCCTCAACGATGACGCGTTTTTTGAGGCGTGTGTGTTTCTATATTAGGCATTTACTATTAAGATAAAAAACATAGATTGTATTTTTTTGATAATTATAAGATAACTTAAATAAGAACTTGGTTGTACTTAGAGGATGACTTAGTTATGATCTTAGGTTAACTTGGGGAAGAACTTGATCAAAAACTTATTAAGAACTTGTGAATGACTTGAGGATGACTTTAGGGCAACTTGAGGATGACTTAAGGATGACTTAAGATAACTTGAGAATAAAATTGGGAACTTGACTTGGAGTAACTTGGAGTAACTTGAGTTAAGAACTTGTGGATGACTTGAGTGTGTGCATGTGTGTGGGTGGGTGGGGTGGTGGGGGGGGTGTGCATGCGTGGGGTGGGGGGCGTGCGTGCGTGGGGTGGGGCAAAACACACGCCACACACAAACAAACAAACAAACACACAATAGACAGGACAGTGCTTGTAGGAAAATGAAGGGGGCTTTTTGTTGTCCACACTTTGAACGTCGTAAATTCAAGACAGCCACGTTGAAGCAAGTTTTCAGGAAGAATGTTTGCCAGGCGGTTACGCGTAACCTTACTATTTTTAGAACCACGTCTACTATCGTCAGTAGTCCAAAAACCCGCCGCGCAGGCCTGCACGCTGTTAACCGAGTAGCATGGGTAATATGGAAAGGTAAAATGCGGGAGCAACACCCTTTAAATGCCCTTAGTGAACGCAACAAACGTATGACGTGGGTCTAAAAATAGCGGTTATGCATAACCGCGGTCGTCCCTGTGGCCTCAACAGCCTAGCCTTCGCTGCTAGCCAGGGCGTAAAACGCTAACCGTTACTATTTTTAGAACCCCGTCACAGTAGTTCAAAAAACTTGACAGACGGCTCGTGGGGCTTTCTAGGTCAATCAGGCGGCTTCGCCTGATTGACCCCGTATTGCTTGGGTGCTTTCTAGCCGCCAATGCTGGCAAAATGCCAGGCCAGCGGTAGTAAAACTGGCTGTGGAAGTGGCTCAATTACTCCTGCCATGCAGGTTCTAACCGTCATGTGTATCATGCCAGAAAAGCTTAAAGTTGGGGTTGGATTGTATGTATTTCAGAATGAGTTTTCGTTTGTTGTAAACTCATTGAAAGAAATCGCGAGTTTTTTGAAATTTTGGATAAAATAGAAACAAAATGACACTTCAATTAGTCTTCTTGCACGAGTTTTGATCAACCGCAAATCTTCTTTCAGATAAGACTCCCAGGGTTTTTTGTTTTTGACGTTTCAAAATTGTCTTTGCTTTCTGAAGCCCAAAGCCCCAAAAAAGAGCCTGAGAAAGAGATTTCCTTTCGCATCTTTCACAGAGTAACAAGCACTCTGTAAGATGGGAGTCATTTCTTGAACAGTTTTAAGGTTTTTGGGTTTTATCAAATGGTTCGGAAGGTAGTCACAAAGCTGTGTTTTCTAATATTGTCAAGATCTTCAACTGATGTTCCGTTTTTTGTTGCGGAAAAAAAAAACGAAATGCTTCCTTTTGGCTTTAAGGGAGGAGAACAAGGCTCGCCCCTCATTTCTTTGACAAAAAATTTGCCATAGCCTCATGATAAACAATGTATTTTTCCACAAGATCGGTCTGTTTTATCAGAAAGTTTTCCTTGCGAAGATAACAACATTTCATCCATTTCTTGAGTAATATAGTGTCACTTCCAGCACTGGCAGAAAACATTGAAACATCCTTCCCTGACTCGCCATGTTTTTAACACCCACAAGTTCTAATGCTAGGCCACACTCGCGGGACGTCTTTTACAGCACGTCTGTCGATGTAAAAAAGGTAGAAGTTGCCACAACACAACGCGTCACGTGATTTAAGCTCAGCACTTTATTTGATAAGAGGCTACACAAGATCTGGCATGCAGCAGGCTCGCCTGGCACGCGGGATTGCCCTTGCTAAGTCAAAGAAGCCCAACAGCACAAATTAAGTGATCAGGTGTCAACCTAATGGCGGGGCTTTGCAGTATTCTGATAGTGCGGATTCCTTAGGCAGGTTAACAATTAGCAATTAAAGGCTTACCTGCCCGGCCGTTTGTGTATGGGGGCGCGTTCAGTAACTGCTAGTTTTCCCTACGTTACTCTATGGGGATGTGTTCAGCCACTGCTGCTTTCCCTACGTTACCCTATGAAAACTTTAGTAAATTAGTATTACTAGTCAGAGAACTATAAAACCTTCATTCTGGGTCACTTTCGCTTTGAAACTGGTTGGGCGAAAATGAGCCAGAATGAAGGTTTATAGTTCTTGCCCGTATTCTTTCATAACTTGCGGGGGTTTCACTTCATCTTATAATGAAAGGGAGTGGACGATGCCTTCAGGGTGTCATGCATTGCACAGTCATCAGAAAAGTACATGTGCTTTAATCTAAATAACATGTCTTTTTATGGGCTCTATGCAACACATGATGGGATCATTAGAGTCACTGGCTATGTCCTTAAAGTCCTGCCCAATAACAGAAGAATATTTTGACTCAACTCTTGTTGAAAGGGCGTTTACCTTATGAGTACATGAACAGTTGGGAAAGGTTTGATGAAGACACACTTCCTCCTAAAGGCGCGTTCTTTTCTAGTCTTAGAGGAAAGGACATCAGTGATTCTGATTACCAGCATGCTCAAGATGCGTGGCAGAAGTTAGAGTGTAAAACGATGGGAGACTATCATGATTCATACTTGAGGGCTGATGTATGTTTGTTGGCAGACGTCTTTGAAAACTATAGAAAGACCTGCATGAAACATTATAGCTTGGATCCCGCGCATTACATTTCTGCGCCCGGGATGAGTTGGGATGCTTTCTTAAAGTTTACTGAGTACAGATTGATTTATTGTCTGATTTACCAATGATTCAGATGATTGAAAACGGATTGCGTGGAGGAAATTAGTATGGCGTCGCATCATTACTGTAAAGCAAACAACAAATACTTGGACGATTATGATCCCAGTAAAAGGTCTAACTATCTTATGTATTTAGATGCAAACAATCTGTATGGATGGGCAATGGCGCAATCACTTCCATTACGTAACTTTAAAATGTACACAGGCGGCGATCCGAATAATATTCAAAAGCATTAAGTGGTTGGGCAGTTTAACGCCTGATCAGCAGCGTGGTTTCATTCTAGAGTTATTTAGAATATCCTCATGAACTCCATGACCTGCATAATGACTATCCATTAGCAGCAGAAAGTCTAAAGATGGATCCAAGAGAGCCGCCTAAACTTGTGCCTAATCTTCGAGGCAAAAAAAATTATGTCTGTCATTACAGGCTTCTACAATTTTATTTAAGACATGGTTTGAAGTTGACAGCTGTTCATCGTATAATTCTTTTGATCAAGAACAGTTCATGAAACCATACATCATAAAACACTGATCTCAGAACTAAATCTGCAGATGCTTCAGAAAAAGACTTTTTCAAGCTGATGAACAACAGCTGTTTTGGAAAGACTATGGAGAATCCGCACAAGCGCAAAGATGTTAGATTAGTCACCAGAGAGAACGAAGCAATTAAGCTGACTTCAAAACCAAATTATCAGGACTTTAGAAGATTCCATGATCACCTTTTGGCATAATGATGAAAAAAAGAAAGTCAAATTGGACAAACCTGTTTTTATTGGGTTTACTGTTTTAGAATTATCAAAGCTTTTGATGTTAGAATTTCTTTATGACTACTTTAAGCCCCTGTATCCTGAGTCCAGAGTACTTTACACAGATACAGATAGTTTTGTTATAGATATCCCTACTGAAGACATCTATAAAGACATGGAAACCGAAGTGGCTAAAGGGCATGCAGGATGGTATGACACGTCCGATTACCCTAAAGACTCGCCTTTACATTCAATTACTAACAAGAAGGTTTTAGGAAAGATGAAGGATGAATTATCCGGAAAGGTGATCAAGGAGTTGTTGGTTTAAGGTAAAAAATGTACAGTATTTCGAGCCAGGAGAAAATCATTAAGAAAGCAAAGGGAATATCTCGCAGCGTTGTGCAGTCAAACATATCGCATGACAACTACAAAGAAGCATTGTTGGCAATAAGACTTTTCATCATGACAACGTAAAACTGCGATCTAATCTACATGAGATCAACACAACAGTTGTAACAAGAAGTCGTTAGATAGAACAAACACAAAACGAGTATTTGTTAATCCAGAGTTTTCATATGCAATCGGCACTGGAGGACCGCATAAACAGGGAGGTTAATATTTTTCATCAACTTTTATTATAAGATCAATCATAGCTTCATCCAATTCATTTAAATCTTTTCTCATGTTTGCATGACGCGTTCGAATTTTTTTATATATTTCAAGATATTCTTTTCCCAATTTGGGGTTTAAGTTGTAGGTGATCTGGATGATTTAGCATGCATTGATTAATCCCCGAAATGTTTCCTTAATAGCATTACACGCATGAAATGATTCCCGTATCATTTTCAAGGTCTCTTCCTTTACCATTCTTGTTTCGTTCTGCACTTACTTCTGAGCTTCCATTTTAAACTCAAATATATTTACGTAAATTAATTAAAGCGGAACAGTGTCTGGTGGGATTATCTGCAGTTCTTCCTTCGCAAAAGATCTTTGAGGAGCTGTTGTTTGTTGTGCAGTTTCTCGTAAAATAATACACGGGCGGATTCATTTTTACAATTCTTTTATTTCATATGGATCAACACTCCAAACTGGATCGGTTGCCCTAATGCGAGTGTCCCCTTCTGCTTCCCCGGTAAATAAAGGTGCCTTACTTTAAACCAAACGGTAATAGTTTGCTGGGTGTACTGGAGTCTTCAGCAACATTATTGTTTTTCTTTTGATTGCTTGTACTGGTTTTTAGCCCTTTAAATTCTTCATTATTCATTGCGCGCAAAACTGAGGGCAGTCTTCTAACCCATTCTGTGTTGCGAGAATTGTCAATAAGCTCTCTGTGATAACTGGTAGGAAAAAAGTCTTTCGGATAACTGTTTGTTAAAGTTTTCGACTAAAGCCTGTGATCTGTGAACTCCCGGAATGCCTCTTCTAATGGTAACTCTATGTTTTAACAACAATTGATTCACTTGCCCTTTAAATTCTTTTCCATCATCAACTTGAATCATGCGAGGGTAAGTTAGCGGGCCTCGTTGGTATATAGTTGTATGGCGACAGCAACAGCAGAAGCACTCTTTTGTGTTAATGGCTCCGCATCTTTGTATCTTGAAGCCATGTCAATGACTGTGAGTGCGTACTTAAATCTTTTTCGTCTAATCGTATCAGAGGGTAAATATAGAAGGTCCATTTGATGGGTGTCGTTCGGTATTGTATTCACAAAGTGTGGTCTCTGTATTCGTCTAGGCGCTGGTAAATAAATTTGCCAAATCGCTTGTTTAGATAACCATTCTTTTGCTGTTTGTTCACTAACTCCAGCTGCTTGGCTTAGCTTTTTAATTGCTGTGATTCCCTTCCAATATCCTTTTGGCGAATAATAGATTTTGTTCATTTTTATTCAGCCAATATTATGTGCAACAAAATACACAACAGTCATGCCAAAGACAATAAACACGATTTCTTGCATCTTTTGTTTTTCTGATGGCTGATAAAATTCACTGAATTTTGGTGGGGCAATGTCTCGATTGGTTTGCCTGTTACAAGATAATATTGTTTTATTGCTTGATCAACATCTTTAAATGTGTAAGCTGCATGCCCCTGTTTTTTCAGTGTGTTATTAATAAAATCTAACTGCTCAATTCTCTGCTTTTCATAGCGATCTTGTGCTGCGCTAGTTGCTCCATAGCTTTGTTATGTCTTTTTCTCTCACCTTCATCTCGCAGTTTACTAAATGCGTAATTACTACCGCTAAAAGCGAGAGCATTCACCACAGCGCTGCCTATCATCATTACGAGTGAAGCCATTTTTATAAATGTATTTTTTATTTACATATTTATACTGTCTGGAATTATTCCTTGCTTAACTAGAAAATCTTTCGTGGCAAACGAGGCTGCAATAATAGCAATCAGCTTTGCTGAATCCTCAAAGTCTAGTTTACCAAGATCTGCTGGTTTAATTCTTAACAAGCTTTTACCAAGCATTGAGTATCCTACACTTAGACCTCCAATAACAGCAGAATGGTATACAAGGTTGGTAATAGTTTTTTCGGTGCTCATTTTTAGAAAATAAATAAATTATAATTATTAAAAAACATGAACAGTGATGATCTACTACAGCTACAAGGTGGCCTAAACCTTCCTGAACTTAATGAATGACCAAGTTGATGACCAAGCTATTATGCCCAAAAAGGAGAGGCTGTATTCTTTGGCGGCGTGTGGAAAAAACAAAACAGTTCCTCGGAACTGAATTCAGCATTGAACAAATTCAACAGATGTCGCCACAAGACATTATAAAGTATCATAACAGGTATGAAGCGCAGCTGGGGTCTAGAATGGTAAAACGTGTGGGGCAAACGGTTCTTAGTTTGTACACTAAACTAGTCAGTAGATTTGCTCCCATTGATTCTGAACAAGATCTTACGTATGATTTAACGCAAGATCCAGTTTTAACAAAGTCATTAGAGTCTCTAGGATGTGATTTATACTATAGATTTGGAACATTGTTATCGCCATTAACATGGGATTAATAACTTTTAAATCATATAGATTTTATTTCCCTTCAAAATGACCGAGCCAGAAAATCAGCAGAATCAGAAAACACTGAATCAGGTGGAGAAAAGTAACCAAGCCAGAAAATCAGCAGAAAACACTGAATCAGGTGGAGACCAGTGAAAAGCATCCTCATCCTGGGCGTGTTAAAGCAGGAAGAAAATTAGCAGAGTGGAACAGACAAAAAAAAATAATGTTACAGAATATAAACTCATAATGAAAACATAACACCGCCAACGCCAGAACAAGTTGATTCAATGCCGGCTATAAAAAACTCCATGTGATTCAAGGCCTACAGCACCAAAGTCTTCATGGAATATTGAACTTAAAACTGTTGCCATTTTTGGCGCCATTGCTGCTGCTGGGGGCAGTTATTACGGTTATAAAATATATAAAGAATGGCAGCCAAAACAAAAGCAATCAAAAAAATCTGAACCACTAAATACAGAAAAAGACAACTGCACGCCAGAACCGTCAACAACAAAAGATCATTTTGATCCATTTCAGATGGAATAATATTTTAAGAACTTAATTTTAAATTTTTTTAATAAAAATAGATCATGGCGTATTATAAAATGATGAAGTCAATAAATAAAGACATGGAGTCTATAAAAGACATTTCCATAGACCAGAATTGTAATCAATGCGGTTGCTTCGGATGTAAAAACTTCATTAAGATCTATGCAGAGAACGCTGAGCAAGACATTCTCAACGATGACACGTTTTTTGAGGCGTGTGTGTACTATATTAGGCATTTACTATTTAAGATAAAAACATAGATTGTATTTTTTTGATAATTATAAGATAACTTGAATAAGAACTTGGTTGTACTTAAAGGATGACTTAGTTATGATCTTGAGGTGACTTAATCAAGAACTTAGAAGTTACTTGATCAAGAACTTATTAAGAACTTGAAGTAACTTAATTAAAAACTTAATTAAGAACTTGGGGTGACTTAATTAAAAACTTAATTAAGAACTTGGGGTGACTTGGGGGTGGGAGTGTGTGTGGTGTACACAGAGCTTTAATTATTTGTCATGTGTAACACCACTTGGTGCAAGACAGTGCTTGCGTTTTTGTGACGCATTGGCTCTTTTGTTGCAAGTTCAAAGCAGCCACCAAGTGCATTTAACAAAAGCCTGATTAAATAAAACAAGACAATTGTATAAAGTACACCCGCCTAAAAAGGCAGCCTAAGCACGGGCAGGAGTCCAGCAAGTAGGCCACCGTTCACGCGCGTGAACGGCGAAGCATGACGTCAAAGCAGGTGAGGTAAGAACTATTTTTAGAAAACTGTCCGGGGCTTTGTGGGGCAGGAGTCCAGCAAGTAGGCCACCGTTCACGCGCGTGAACGACGAAGCATGACGTCCAACCACATATGATCACTTAGCCTAGTTTGCTGTGCTCCTCTTTTCTCAACCAGGCTTGAAAATTGGCAGAGTTACAGCAATTACTGCCGTAGCCAAGCTTTTATGGCGGCTCTAATCGCCAGTAGTAGTACATCCGTCATGTATATTTGAAGCATTTATATGAAGATAGTGCTGGCCACACACTACTCCTCCTCCATACTGGTAGATGTACTAAGGTCTGCCTAACCCTAATCTAGTTTGTTTGCCAGAACATTCGAAAATCGCCATTCAGTTGCATAAGGGCACACTTGAAGGCAGATGAACTGGTTAGAATATAAAAAAGTAGAAAAGTATACACATCTTAATACACAGATCAGCTTGCCACATGAACACTGAATCTGTAGTTAACAATCAATCAAGTCTAATACAAACTGAGAACATTTTTTACTTGGGAGGAACAGCAAAAAATGTTTCAAATATAAGTTTTTTAGCATACAAATCAGCCGTGTTTACCTCAGCCTTAAGAAATGAACGCCATGTTTTTTAAACATGGCTTTTAGCTGTCTCAAGCCAGCTCCCAACAATCAACGCGCGATGGTTTGTTTTGCTTCGGCCAACTTTCAACAATGCAGCGCCATTTATTAAATAAGGAACCATCTCATCAATAGTCAAACACGTATCAAAACTGGCTACATCTTGTTTCATTTCCTTGAACCAACAAACCTTTAAGATAGTCGTTCATTTCCAAAGCAGTTAGTTCACTTTTTTCGTTTTCTAGAAAAACAATCTTTCCGGTTTCACAACATGCTTCGCCTAATTCTTTTCAACAAATACTCTAACATGCAGTTAAAGTAAAACTTATGGTCTCGAATATCACAAACCTGTTCTTCAGTAACGTTTTAGCCATTTTAAAATAACACAATTAAAACACAGTGGTCACACCAGAGCGCAGTCAAAACACAACCTTCTTGTGCGGGAGTCCGAGCAAGCAATGGCGAACCCGGTCGTGTCACGTGACAGCCTCGATACGGTGTGTCGACGTGGCACAATCCAGAATATTCCAAAACATTTGCTAATACAGTTAGTGCGCCCCGTGCCTGCCTGCCAGGTGTGCTTTATTGATTTTTTGGTCGCAGTCTGTAAGCCAGCCGTGCGCTGTGTGAACGAAGGCCGCAAGCCGTAAATTAAAGTGATCAGGTTTCAGCCCCGTGTCTGCCTGTCTGTGTACAAAGTTTGTAGGTAGAAATTAGTCAGAAGAAGTGTGCGGATTTTATGCCATTTAATTGAGAGAGAGAAAGAGAAAGAGTGTGTGTGTGTGTGTGTGTGTGTGTGTGTGTGTGTGTGTGTGTGTGTGTGTGTGTGTGTGTGTGTGTGTGTGTGTGTGTGTGTGTGTGTGTGTGTGTCTGCCCGCCTCTCTGTCTGTCTGTCTGTCTCTCTCTCTGTCTCTCTCTTCTCTGTCTGTCTGTCTGTCTGTCTGTTCTGAGGGCAACTTGACCTTAACGGGCTTTGTCAGGGTTGCGTGATTCTCTCTCTCTCTCTTCTGCCACTGGAAAAGGCGGCTTTTAGGCCACTTTCGCCCAAAAACTTGGTGGTAGAGCAAGTGAGTTAGAATTGGTAAAATGCTGTTCTCTGTTTTTTTTAAGGTCTTGACTGACCGCCCCATGTTTTTATTTCACATGAGCTCATTGCTGCCATTTCTTTCTTTAATTCTGGTAGGCTTTTGTTAGGATTTTAGAGCAGTGAGTGGGAATTCAGGTGAATTGGGAGTGAG
>JAFLJL010014370.1:0-43408 GCA_018398815.1 Conus ventricosus | reverse complement strand
ATTCCCATTCCAAAGCCCGGAAAGGACCTTACCAACCTTCCAACTATCGCCCAATCGCTCTGACTAGCTGCCTCTGTAAGCTGATGGAAAAGATGGTCAACTCCCGTTGATGTGGAAGCTGGAAACCGATGGTCTTTTGGCCAGTTTAACAGTGCGGTTTCCGGAAGTACCACTCGACGGTTGACCATCTAATCCGTCTGGAAACCACCATCCGCAATGCCTTTGTTATCAAGCAGCATGTGGTCGCTATCTTATTCGACCTCGAACAAGGCGTACGGACCACGTGGAAAGCAGGAGTCCTCCATGGAACCCTGCACAGACTTGGTTTCGGGGTTACTAGCTCTGTTCATCAAAAACTTTATAGCGATCGACATTTCCAGCGTGCGTGTTGGCACCACACTCTTGACATCCATGGGCAGGAGTTTGGGTTGTCTCCAGGGGAGCCTCCTTTCTCCGCCCTTTTCAGCATATTAAAAAAATGACATGTCCAATCGGTAAGCTGTGGCACGAGTCTCTTCTGTTTGTGATAGATTTGCGCTGTATGCAGTTGGAGTTCTTACGCCAAGTGTTACAGCGTCGACTGCAACTTTGTGTCAACAGATCACAGTGGGCCGAGGAAAAGGGGTTTTACCTTCTCTCGTACCAAAACTCAGCTCAACTTCATTTCCACAATTTTGACGATTCATTGCTGATCCTGACATTTCGTCGGGACAAGTCCACATTCCAGTTGTAAAATGAAGCAAATTCCTGGGAGTTATTTTTGGACCAAAAACCTAAACTTTCAGCCACATAAAACTCAAAAAGTCTTGCCAGAAGCTCTGATATTTGCGGGTCGTAGCGCCCACACGACTGGTGCGCAGATAAGAAAAACTTTGCTGCACTCTCAGAGCCTTGGTGTTCAAATGGACTACGGTTGTGCCGTGTTGTACGGCCTCTGCAAGTCGTCTTACTACTAAACGTTTTTTCTTTGGAACCCTATCCACCATCAAGCGCTTGTCTCTGTCTTGGGCGTTCGCACTCCCTGTGTACAGCCTGGACGCAGAGGGCAGTACCTTTCACTGTCCAGCAGGATGACACTGTGATAATTATTATATACGACTGTTCTCAGAACGCGAATTCCTGACTAAGACTGTGTCTTTGACTCCGTTCCAAAGCAAGTTTGCAACAACCCGAAATGTATTTTTGCCGTTGGTCTTATAGTATGCAGTCACGTGCGGAATGCCAGGTCTAGACCTAGGGTAGTATCTGATTTTTCAAGTTTCCGGATCAACCACGTGGACCTTGTTCACCACCAGAGAATTTGTTTTGATCTTGCAGCTTTTTCAAAAGAGTCTACCAGCTCTCTGGCGTAAGGCAAAGTATGCTGAGTCTGTTTGTGAAATTTCATTGTCAACAAAGTTTTCACTGACGGTTCCAAGTTCTGAAGATGAGTGGCCTGTGCAGCTACTGCCTGGAGCTCCTTTCGTTACTGTTTGGAACATATTCTCAGATGCTTCCTGTCTATTTGTGACTTACTGCTTGGTTTTGGCTTTGAGATAATCTACATTCTTCAAAGAGGGACTTCTGGTTTCTGTTGATTCGCTGTCAAGCTTTGGAGGCCATAGCTGGCGCAACTTCAGATCCAGAACTGTTCTTTTTTTTGAACTTTTTAGTAAGTTGAAGGCGGACGGTTACAACTTTATCTTGCTTGGGTTCTGGCCATGTGGCATCGGCGGAACCGAAATGGTTATCGTTTAGCCATGAACGCCACAAGAGAGAAACTGTCCAACACTATATCCATGCAAGATGTGAAAACCAAATTAACGATTATGAGAGAGACCTCTGGGCATGAGGATTGGAACACCACAGACGAATAACAAACTCTTCAGATCCGTCCAACTTAAGGACTTCCTCCATCTACGGGGATTTGGTCGTAAGAGGAAACGGTTCTGTGCGGTCTGCACACCGGCCATTCGTATTTTACACATTCTTCCTTTTTAAAGAGTGAAGACGCTCGTGGTGCTTACATGTCTGCGGCCACTCACAATGAACATGTTCATTTAGAATGTTGGGATTGCACTATGTGAGACCAAAAACATTTTACAGCGGATGTCCATGAGTTGTTCAGGGATGTCAGGCCTGAGTGATCATTGAGTTTTTTGAGAGAGATTAACATTTTTCATCTGATTAAGATTTTACGGGCAGAAAGATTTTTAACAAAGTTCTGGTGCGTTTTGTAGCGATGTATTTAACGATATGAGTTGGAAAGTTGGTTTTTTTTTTTTTTTTTTTTTTTTTTTTTTTAAGACTGTGAGTTGATTTTAACGTTGGTGACAGCTGATATGGCCCTTTGCGGTCGGCTGGGATTTACATGAACATTATCTTATCTTATCTGTCTGAAGATTGAGTGGCTGTGCAGCCTATTGCCCTGGGGCTCCTTTCAGATACTGTTGGCAACATATACAATTCAGATGCTTTGTTATTCTGCTGACCTTTACTGCTTGGTTGTGGCTTTGAAGATAATCTCACAATCTACAAGAGGGACTTTCTGGTTCTGTCGGATTCGCTGTCAGCTTTGGAGGCCATAGCTGGCCGCAACCTTCAGCATCCAGAACTTTTACATTTCTTTGAACTTTTTAGCAAGTTGAAGCGGATGGTTACAACATTACTCTAGCTTGGGTTCCTGGCCATGTTGGCATTGGCGGGAACGAAATGGTTGATCGTTTAGCCAAGAACGCCACAAGAGAGAAACTGTCCAACATTCATATCCACTGCTCAGATGTGAAACCCAAAATTAACGATTATGTGAGAGACCTCTGGCAGGAGGATTGGAACACACAGACGAATAACAAACTCTTTCAGATCCGTCCAAACCTTAAGGACTTCCTCCCATCTACGGCGGGTGGTCGTAAAGAGGAAACGGTTCTGTGCCGGCTGCACACCGGCCATTCGTATTTTACCCATTCTTACCTTTTAAAGAGTGAAGAAGCTCCGTGGTGCATTCCATGTCATGCGCCACTCACAATGAAACATGTTCTTTTAGAATGTTGGGACTTGCACGATGTGAGACACAAACATTTTACAGCGGAGTCCATGAAGATCCTGTTCAGGATGTCCCGCCTGACGTGATCCTTGAGTTTTTGAGAGAGATTAACATTTTTCATCTGATTTAAGATTTTACGGCAGAAAGATTTTTAACAAAGTTTCTGGTGCGTTTGTAGACGATGTCATTTAACGAGATGTGTGAAAGTTGGTTTTTTTTTTTTTTTTTTTTTTTTTTTTTAATGACTGGTGAGTTGATTTTAACGTGGTGACAGCCCTGATATGGCCCTTTGCGGTCGGCTGGGCTATAAGCAACATTATCTTATCTCATCTGTCTGAAGATGGAGTGGCCTGTGCAGCCTATTGCCCTGGGGCTCCTTCTCAGATACTGTTGGAACATATACATTCAGATGCTTCTGTCTATTCTGCTGAACTTACTGCTCTGGTTTTGGCTTTGAAGATAATCTCACAATCTACAAAGAGGGACTTTCTGGTTCTGTCGGATTCGCTGTCAGCTTTGGAGGCCATAGCTGGCCGCAACCTTCAGCATCCAGAACTTTTACATTTCTTTGAACTTTTTAGCAAGTTGAAAGCGGATGGTTACAACATTACTCTAGCTTGGGTTCCTGGCCATGTTGGCATTGGCGGGAACGAAATGGTTGATCGTTTAGCCAAGAACGCCACAAGAGAGAAACTGTCCAACATTCATATCCACTGCTCAGATGTGAAACCCAAAATTAACGATTATGTGAGAGACCTCTGGCAGGAGGATTGGAACACACAGACGAGTAACAAACTCTTTCAGATCCGTCCAAACCTTAAGGACTTCCTCCCATCTACGGCGGGTGGTCGTAAAGAGGAAACGGTTCTGTGCCGGCTGCACACCGGCCATTCGTATTTTACCCATTCTTACCTTTTAAAGAGTGAAGAAGCTCCGTGGTGCATTCCATGTCATGCGCCACTCACAATGAAACATGTTCTTTTAGAATGTTGGACTTGCACGATGTGAGACACAAACATTTTACAGCGGAGTCCATGAAGATCCTGTTCAGGGATGTCCCGCCTGACGTGATCCTTGAGTTTTTGAGAGAGATTAACATTTTTCATCTGATTTAAGATTTTACGGCAGAAAGATTTTTAACAAAGTTTCTGGTGCGTTTGTAGACGATGTCATTTAACGAGATGTGTGAAAGTTGGTTGTTTTTTTTTTTTTTTTTTTTTTTTTTTTTTTTTTTTTTTTTAATGACTGGTGAGTTGATTTTAACGTGGTGACAGCCCTGATATGGCCCTTTGCGGTCGGCTGGGCTATAAGCAACATTATCTTATCTGTCTGAAGATGGAGTGGCCTGTGCAGCCTATTGCCCTGGGGCTCCTTCTCAGATACTGTTGGAACATATACATTCAGATGCTTCTGTCTATTCTGCTGAACTTACTGCTCTGGTTCTGGCTTTGAAGATAATCTCACAATCTACAAAGAGGGACTTTCTGGTTCTGTCGGATTCGCTGTCAGCTTTGGAGGCCATAGCTGGCCGCAACCTTCAGCATCCAGAACTTTTACATTTCTTTGAACTTTTTAGCAAGTTGAAAGCGGATGGTTACAACATTACTCTAGCTTGGGTTCCTGGCCATGTTGGCATTGGCGGGAACGAAATGGTTGATCGTTTAGCCAAGAACGCCACAAGAGAGAAACTGTCCAACATTCATATCCACTGCTCAGATGTGAAACCCAAAATTAACGATTATGTGAGAGACCTCTGGCAGGAGGATTGGAACACACAGACGAGTAACAAACTCTTTCAGATCCGTCCAAACCTTAAGGACTTCCTCCCATCTACGTCTGGTGGTCGTAAAGAGGAAACGGTTTCTGTGCCGGCTGCACACCGGCCATTCGTATTTTACCCATTCTTACCTTTTAAAGAGTGAAGAAGCTCCGTGGTGCATTCCATGTCATGCGCCACTCACAATGAAACATGTTCTTTTAGAGTGTTGGAGTTGCACGATGTAAGACACAAACATTTTACAGCGGAGTCCATGAAGATCCTGTTCAGGGATGTCCCGCCTGACGTGATCCTTGAGTTTTTGAGAGAGATTAACATTTTTCATCTGATTTAAGATTTTACAGAAGAAAGATTTTTAATGAAGTTTCTGGTACGTTTCTAGACGATGTCATTTAACCCTCTTTTGCATGCACTTACCTTAGCTTAGTTACGCCGAAAAAACCGTCGGCAAGGTAAGTAACTCCGTAATTTGAACATGGTTACCCAATTAAAAAATTAATTTAAAAGAGAGGAAAGGAAATAGTCAAATGAAAATAATTTTTAAAAGTCCTACGAATATATATGTTGCTACATCATAAGTTTGAAGAATATCACATGAGCCATTTACTCGGGGGGGAAAAAAAAAAAAAAAAATCTTCTTCAGAACTTTCTTCCGAATCATACCTGGAACATCATCCCAGTCGAAATCTAGGTCACTCTAAGCTTCATTACCCAGCACTTTCACTAAGTGTTATGCCCTAAATCCTGCAAATCACAGTATCTTCATCACTAGATCTCGTTATAGAACGGCAGAAATCAATGTTAGCGATGGCGAAAAACAGCATTTCGACCACAAAACTTTAAAAATTCGTAACTCGAGAACTACGGCACGTATCGACTCGCGGTTTTTTGCAAACGGAAGTAAATGGCCACAGGAAGAAGGAAGTCATGTTCTCGCGAGACTTCCTTTCTACGAGAAATATGGCGGCGCCCATTGTTGCCACGTGTTTTACTGGGCGCTGGCAGGCGCTCAGCGTTTTGGCTGTGTGATTTCCGGTTGGGCGCTAGCGGGCGCTCCGCTGTCAAGAGGGTTAAAGAGATGTGTGAAAGGGGTTTTTTTTTGTTTTGTTTTGTTTTTTTTAATTGTTTTTTTATGACTGGTGAGTTGATTTTAACGTGGTGACAGCCCTGATGTGGCCCTTTTCGGTCGGCTGGGCTTAGTATAAGCAACATTATCTTA
Source organism: Conus ventricosus (assembly GCA_018398815.1). Classification (NCBI taxonomy): domain Eukaryota; kingdom Metazoa; phylum Mollusca; class Gastropoda; order Neogastropoda; family Conidae; genus Conus; species Conus ventricosus. The sequence continues at coordinate 37,390 of JAFLJL010014370.1, read as the reverse complement.
TCTTATCTTATCTCGTATGGGTAGGTAGCGTCTAGCCAGGAGCTTCCAACAACATGGATGCAACGTGTTCCACAAACCCACCAACTCCCGACGCCAGCAACTGACCCATGTCAAAGACAAAACGGACCCCCTCAAGCAGTGTGGTGTAGTGTAGCAGTTAGGGTGTCAAGACTGTACCCATACCTACATTGGCAAGACAGCAAGACCACTTACCACCCGTCTACAGGAACACGAAAACCGATCTACTTCTGCCATGCATGAACATCTACAAGCCATAGGCCACAGTTTCAGCCCCCAAGAAACTAAGATCCTATCTACAGAGCCCTTCCTCACAAAAAGAAAAGTCAAAGAAGCCATCGAAATTAAGACCAGACGTTCAAGAATGGTGATGGTGATGGTTTGCTTAAAAGGCTTTGTATACAGAATGATCTCACAACCATTTTTATGAATGGTGATTGTGATGTTTTGATTAAAAAGTTTTGCATACAGAGCGATTTCACAACCATTCATGAATGGTGATGGTTTGATGAAAAAGCTTTGCATACAGAACAATCTCACAACCATTCATGAATGGTGATGGTGATGGTTTGATTAAAAAGCATTGCATACACACCAGTCTCACAACCATTCATGAATGGTGATGGTGCTGGTTTGGTGATGATGCTGGTTTGATTAAAAAGCATTGTATACACAACAATCTCACAACCATTCAGTTCAATCTAAGGAAGGAAGAGAGAAAGAAAATAGCATCAAGCCTAGGTGGGGGAGAGGGGATGAATGGTGCTTCATGGGGAAAGAGGGATGGCATAAGAAGGAATGGACCTGCACAGGGATAGGTCACTGGTCAATGCAGAAGGGCTGAGATCTGGGATGTTTTGCCTTTCACTGAGGATGATGTTACTACTACATCAAATGGAGGACAACACCACTGGCAAAAGGAGTACTCCCTGTAGTTTGACAGAGCACTGTGAAAAAGGAGTACTCCCTGTAGTTTGCCAGAGCACTGGGAAAAAGGAGTACTCCCTGTAGTTTGACAGAGCACTGGCAAAAGGAGTACTCCCTGTAGGAGTACTCCCTGTAGTTTGACAGAGCACTGGAAAAAGGAGTACTCCCTGTAGGAGTACTCCCTGTAGTTTGACAGAGCACTGGAAAAAGGAGTACTCCCTGTAGTTTGACAGAGCACTGGGAAAAAAGGAGTACTCCCTGTAGTTTGACAGAGCACAGGAAAACGGAGTACTGGAAAACGGAGTACTCCCTGTAGTTTGACAGAGCACTGGGAAAAAGGAGTACTCCCTGTAGTTTGACAGAGCACTGTGAAAAGGAGTACTCCCTGTAGTTTGACAGAGCACTGGGAAAAAGGAGTACTCCCTGTAGTTTGACAGAGCACTGGAACACGGAGTACTCCCTGTAGTTTCAGAGCTCTGGCAAAAGGAGTACTCCCTGTAGTTTAACAGAGCACTGGAACACGGAGTACTCCTTGTAGTTTGACAGAGCACTGGTAAAAGGAATACTCCAGTAGTTTGACATAGCACTGGTAAAAGGAGTACTCCCTGTAGTTTGGCAGAGCACTGGAAAAAGGAGTACTCCCTGTAGTTTGACAGAGCACTGGAAAAAGGAGTACTCCCTGTAGTTTGACAGAGCACTGGAAAATGGAGTACTCCCTACTAGTTTGACAGAGCACTGGAAAACGGAGTACTCCTTGTAGTTTGACAGAGCACTGGAAAATGGAGTACTCCCTGTAGTTTGACAGAGCACTAGAAAAAGGAGTACTCCCTGTAGTTTGACAGAGCACTGGAAAATGGAGTACTCCCTGTAGTTTGACAGAGCACTGGAAAAAGGAGTACTCCTGTAGTTTGTTGGACAGAGCATTGGAAAAAGGAAAACTCCATATAGTTTGAAAGAGCATTGGAAAAAGGAGAAGTCATAGTTTGTTTTGCACAGCATTGGATAAAGGAGAACTCTTAGTTTGTTTTTGCAGAGTGTTAAAGATAATGTCAATGACCTTTGGAAGTGTATAAAAACTAACTTGGAATTTATTATGGATGACAACATACCTACTAAAATAACTTCAAGCAAGAACCACCAGCCATTGATTAATACAAAAACTAAACGTTTGTTGAGAAGGAAACATCGTTTCTTTAAGAAATTGAAACTACACCCTAATTCAGAAAGATTACTGATTAGGTATAAACGTTACATATTAAGGGAAGGTGTCAGAGAGAATGCAGGCTTGCTCACTCCAATTATGTTAATTCGATGATTTCAGAAGGTGATCATCGAAACAAGAAATTATGGTCTTACATAAGGAGTAAGAGACAGGACAACATTGGGATTCCAGCCCTGAGAATCAACCAGAATAACCTAATACAGAACCCTAAAGGGAAAGCAAATGTACTCACAATAGATTGTTTTGCAGAGCATTGGAAAAAGGGGTACTCACAATAGATTGATTGTTTTGCAGAGCATTGGAAAAAGGGGTACTCACAATAGATTGATTGTTTTGCAGAGCATTGGAAAAAGGGGAACTCACAATAGATTGATTGTTTTGCAGAGCATTGGAAAAAGGGGTACTCACAATAGATTGTTTTGCAGAGCATTGGAAAAAGGGGTATTCACAATAGATTGATTGTTTTGCAGAGCATTGGAAAAAGGGGGTACTCACAATAGATTGATTGTTTTGCAGAGCATTGGAAAGAAACTCCCTATAGTTTGTTTTGCAGAGCACTGGAAAGAAACTCCCTATAGTTTGTTTTGCAGAGCATTGGAAAGAAACTCCCTATAGTTTGTTTTGCAGAGCATTGGAAAGAAACTCCCTGTAGTTTGTTTTGCAGAGCATTGGAAAGAAACTCCCAATAGTTTGTTTTGCAGAGCATTGGAAAGAAACTCCCTGTAGTTTGTTTTGCAGAGCATTGGAAAGAAACTCCCAATAGTTTGTTTTGCAGAGCATTGGAAAGAAACTCCCTGTAGTTTGTTTTGCAGAGCATTGGAAAGAAACTCCCAATAGTTTGTTTTGCGGAGCACTGGAAAAAGAACTCCCTATAGTTTGTTTTGCAGGAAAACACGATGATAGCTGTGTAGATGTAGCACATGGATCGTTGACATTTTCTTGTCATGTTTGCAGGCAATTTGAGGTCTGGCATCTTGTCTGTGTTCTTTGTTTTCAGCTTAGTGAATACATGTAAGAACAAGTGCTTTCCAGCAATTCTTGAATATACATTCTGTATTCAAGTACAATATGTGTTCTGTGTTGCAGGTATCCACACTCCCACAGTGTATATGGTGGACATGGAATCCAGTAGCATCTACATGGAATACATAGAGCCTTCAGTGACTGTACGTGAATTCATTGCCAACATCCAGCAAGCCCACGCTGGAGATGACGCCTTGCTGACGCTGGCTGGAAAGATCGGTCAGATGATTGGCACAGCACACCGCAGCAACATCATCCATGGCGACCTCACCACCTCTAACATGCTGCTGGCTCCACCTCACACCAGCAGGCCGGTGTCCAGGGTCCAGCTGTTGGAGACAGACGTGATGGAGCTGGACGTGGTGCTCATCGACTTTGGGCTGACGTCTCTGGAGGGCAGCGCTGAGGATAAAGGGGTGGATCTCTATGTCCTGGAAAGGGCTTTGTTGAGCACTCACCCCAACACCCAGCACGTCTTTGAGGCCATCTTGGCCAGCTATCGTCAGCACAACCGTTCAGGGTCAGCTGAAGTCATTAAAAAACTGGACGAGGTGCGCCTCAGGGGCAGGAAAAGAACCATGGTCGGCTGAGAGAACTGATGCCTTTCTCCCAGTGACTGTCGTTAGTAGGTTGCTCAGAACCACATCCATTCAGTGAATCACCATCTGCACTGTTTGTAAATACTCGATTATCAAGTTGTCAGTACCCGTTCAACTTCAGATAAAATTTCACATCAACAGTAATCTGAAAATTGTCAGTTGTTGCTGTTGTGGGTTCCCTGTCTTTTCTAAGTGTCTTTTTACTCTTACTCTTAAAGTGTCTGTGTGCCCTGTGCATTGTGCTTCCTCTTAAAGTGTCTGTGTGCCCTGTGCATTGTGCTTCCTCTTAAAGTGTCTGTGTGCCCTGTGCATTGTGCTTCCTCTTAAAGTGTCTGTGTGCCCTGTGCATTGTGTTTCCTCTTAAAGTGTCTGTGTGCCCTGTGCATTGTGTTTCCTCTTAAAGTGTCTGTGTGCCCTGTACATTGTGTTTCCATTTGCCGGTGTGACAAGTTGTTGCAGGAGAGAGAGCAATAAACTAAATACACTGAAAACAAACTAAAATGATGGAAGAAGTCTCAGAAATGAGCTGGCTAACAGAGCTGATTATCACATCCACTGAGAGTTTTTTTTAAACTATATCTACTTTAATTTGTATATTGGCAAGAGTTTGATGCAAGGATAAACACACTCAATCCGTTCTCCACATGATTTTAATCTCTATGCCGATCTGTTCTCTACAGGATGTTAATCTCTCCCATGCTGATCTGTTCTCTACATGATGTTAATCCCTCCTATGCTGATCTGTTCTCTACATGTTAATCCCTCCTATGCTGATCTGTTCTCTACATGTTAATCCCTCCTATGCTGATCTGTTCTCTACATGTTAATCCCTCCTATGCTGATCTGTTCTCTACATGTTAATCCCTCCTATGCTGATCTGTTCTCTACATGTTAATCCCTCCTATGCTGATCTGTTTTCTACATGTTAATCCCTCCTATGCTGATCTGTTTTCTACATGTTAATCCCTCCTATGCTGATCTGTTCTCTACATGTTAATCCCTCCTATGCTGATCTGTTCTCTGCAGTGTGTTGTTCACCACTCTGTCTTTGTCATGATCAGCTATCAATGGTACGTGGATCCCTCCGAGTAGTGCGTTGATCCACTCTCTACTCCTGTGATGATCCATTCTCTACACTTTGCCAGTCATTCTCTATATCATGTTGATCTGTTCTCTACATGTTGATCCGTTCTCTATGCTATGTTGATCTTTCTCTCCACTGTTGATCCTTCCGTTCTCTACTCTGTGTTGATCCATTCTCTGAACTGTATGTTTGTTTTTGTAACACCATGTTGCTCCTTTCTCAACAGTATTATTCATCAATTCTCTATACTATATAGATCCTTTCTCCACTCTATGTCCATTCATTCATGCTCTATACCTCTCCGACCTCACATCACTCTCCAAATCATCAGTGGTTTTGAAGATCATTATATTGAAATCATTCACGACACAAATCATCACATTCCACAATCCACTGTTGTCCGACTGTACAAACAAATCCCCTGTACATGCCATGTTGAGATAGTGTGCATGTACCCACACCACACAGTAGGTGCACATGCCATGTCGAGATAGTGCGCATGTACCCACACCACACAGTAGGTGCACATGCCATGTTGAGATAGTGTGCATGTACCCACACCACACAGTAGGTGAACATGTTGTGTTGAGGTAGCATGTGCATGTACCCACACCACACAGTAGGTGCACATGACGTGATGAGATAGTGTGCATGTACCCACACCACACAGTGGGTGCACATGCTTCCATACTACAGAAAAAGAAAAAAAAAAGATAGGTGATATATGTTTTGCACACACACACACACACATGCACTCTACCATAAATCACATCTACTCACATAGAAAGTAAGACATTTACATCCTCTCTTGTCTCCCTTTCTCATACACACACATCTAACCACAAACACACAATCCACTTCTGAGCTTGCACATGCTTTGTCATCGGTGAAAGACGATCTCAAGGTTAATGGTTCAATGATGTCTTTTCTTCTTCCCTGAAACAATACAGGGAAAAAACCCACTTTACCAAAGTTGTTTTAAAATATATGCTAAAACAAGGAATGCCTGGTGAAAAACAATCAAATGTCTATAACTAGTATAAGTATAAACACAGAGAACACAAACAGAAAAAGAAGACTGAAATGAATGCCACCAGAAACAGGAATAAATTCATCAGAAGTGCAGAGATACCACGACATTGCATTCCATCAATCTAGACAGAACTTTCAGAAGGGAGACAGTTTTCACAAAACTGTCACCTGGCCATGTTGAACTATAGCCCAGTGGCCATGTTGAGCTTTTGCCCAGTGGACACAGTGTTCACAGAACTGTCTGTCACCTGGCCATGTTGAACTACAGCCCAGTGGACACAGTTGAACTACAGCCCAGTGGACACAGTGTTCACAGAACTGTCTGTCACCTGGCCATGTTGAACTACAGCCCAGTGGACACAGTGTTCACAGAACTGTCTGTCACCTGGCCATGTTGAACTACAGCCCAGTGGACAAAGGAGGGGCCTATGAGGGGGAGAGGGTGTATACTAGTCACAACAAGTTAAGGGCAGAGAGGGTGTATACTAGTCACAACAAGTTAAGGGCAGAGAGGGTGTATACTAGTCATAACAAGTTAAGGGCCATCTCACAACAGCACCACCAAAGACAGTAAAGGTGCAGATGAGGCAATTTAAGATATGAAATTGTTAATTTCATCATTAACCAACGATTTCATAGAGGTTGCGATCAAATTCATTCAAAAACAGAGAGCAGTACAAGTTCAAATCACCACACCCCTCCAGGGTTCCTACAGACTCCCAAGAACAAAATTCAAGGAGTTTTCAAGGAGCGTTTATTTTATTTCAAGGCAAGAGGTGGCACGAAAATTACACCATTGTTCTTTCAAAACTTCATTTTTTCTATTGTTTATGTTAAAAAAAAAAAAAAAAACATGGACAAAACATATTTGGGAGATTTCAAAGCTCTTGTGCGATTTGGGGACCACAAATGGTGGCAAAATTATGAAAATTGAAAAAAAAAAAAAAAAAGGTTCATGACAAGAACTGTATTTGTATCATAGCAGACATAAGGCACTTGAAGCATGACTTTTCTTGTTTTGCTTAGCTATAGTAATGCAATGACAAAAGGATTTTTATATACCGTTTTGCTGAGCTAAAGTAATGCAATTACAAAAGGATTTTCATATATTTAAACTGCTTTTTTTTCAATAATTTTTTTCCATATGGTGGCCATCAGGCTTCGCGTTTCATTGCTTTCAAATTATTCCAATAGAAATAGCAAATGATACGTGCTGTTTTGACTTATAAAATATAATTGCATGCAGAAACCATTTCTGATCAAAAGAAAAAAAATTACCAAGATAGCTAGTCTGGATCCAGAGATATTGAATGAAAGTGAGGTGCAATGCCAAATGTCACCAAATACCTTGATTTTCCCTCACCACACTGAAATCCTTTGGCGATTTGACCATCTGGAAACATTGTTTGAAAAATCTGAGAATTCTGTTCACAAGAGCTGAAGCTTTGGTGCGCGTTTACAGTGTTCAGTGTCCACAGAATTTCAGATTTCAGCACATCTGTCTTTGAGCAAAACGAGTCCACTGTGGCTGAAGAGCTGGTACTGGATTCGCGCATGGACACATCACGATCAGGATTTAATAACGACACAACATTCGCGTTCGACACTGCTGCTGCCGTCTTGTTAGTAAGAAAGCACGAGATGGGCATCGTTGCTGAAGATCTTGCCACCAGTAGAGCCACGTGCTTTTTTCCTTTGCTGTGGCTAGTCAGGGCACTCTCGCCCTTTACTCGCGGGATCGAAACTTTTTTTGCAGACTGTGCAGTAGCAGGCTTTGTTCTTCTTCTTTTCTTCTTCCTAAAATACTGGTTCACTCAAAAACGAGTAGGTCACCAGCGCGCATGTTAAAAAGTAAAATAAAATAACATAAAACAGTGCGACTCAGACTGTCGGCCCCTGGAGCAAATTTGGCAACAAAGGGGTCGCACTCGATATTCAAGAAGTTAAAAGCAATGGCCATATTCAGGCCCAGGTAATAGGGTCTAGTAAAATATCTGGGGAAGTAAAAATAGAAAATCGTCAATATGCAGATCTCAAAACTGTCGAATCAATCTGTTTTTTGAATGAGATTGCACCCGTGGCAATCTTGATGGCACCCGGCAGTGAGTTCCACAGCCGTACAGAACTGGGATAAAAAGAATGTAAGTGGCTGTCAATATTTGATGCAGGTTGGTATAACATTGCCCGCCACTCCTGGTGCTACTTTTATTCAATACTAGTTGTTCCATTGGAATATCAATTACTTTAGCTCTGCCTTTGAAAAAGGTGTTAAGTTTAATAAAAGCTCTTTCTCTTCTAAGGGTTTCCATTCTAATTTCCTCATGTTCTTCCTAGTATTCCCTTTTCTTTGATGTGGTTCCCTGTTACGAACCGTGCTGCTCTCTTCTGAATCTTTTCGAGGTTATCAATGTCCTTTAGATGGTAAGGATCCCAAACTGAGCAACCATATTCCAGTACTGGTCTAACCAGTGTTTTGTAGCAGTCGTCTTTAACCTTTTGGGGGCAGTCATTGATATTCCTGTATAAGAAAGCTAAGATGTTATTTGCTTTCTTACATACTAAATTGTAATGTTCTTTCCATTTGAGATGACTATCTATAATCACGCCTAAATATTTTGCAGCATTAGTTTTTTTAGAATAGTATTATGAATAGAATAATCTGATCTAATTGGTGAGCGTTTGTTACATATACGCAACACTTGGCACTTTTGGGGATGAAATTCCATTTTCCAAGTTCTTTCCCACTCTTGTAACGCGTTTAGATCTTTCTTGTAGAATGCGTGTATCATTCTTGCTTCTGATTGTTCTATATACTAAACTATCATCTGCAAAAAGCCTTATAGTAGTTCCAGGAGAGAGATTTCTACTTATGTCATTTATATAAATTAAGAAAAACAAGGGCCCAGAACAGTTCCCTGTGATACACCTGACAAGACTGGTTTACAATGGGATGACGACCCTTCCACAACAACTTTCTGCGTTCTCCCAACGAGGAATGATCTAGCCCATTTTAGCAAAAGAACAGCCAATGCCAATGTGTTCTAATTTAAGCAGCAGGCCCTCATGGTCAACCTTATCAAAGGCTTTAGAAAAGTCTAATAAAATTGCATCTATTTGCTGTCTGTTGTTAAGACCAGTTACTGAAATCATTGAGAGTTGTTATAGTTGAGTCTCACAACTCCTTCGCTGTCTAAAACCATGCTGGGCGTTATTTAAGAAGTCATATTTGTCAAGATGGTCCATTATGCTACTATATATTATGTGTTCAAGTAGTTTAGCTGATATGGATGTAAGAGATACAGGTCTATAGTTCTCTGCTTTTGTTTTGTCACCCTTTTTGAATAAGGGAACAATGCTCGCATCTCGCCACTCATCAGGTATTACTCCCTGGTCCAGTGAAGCTTGGTAAAGTAATTGGTATACCTCACTCAATTCATTGGCACATAATTTAAGAGCTTGCCAGGAACGCCATCGGGACCAGTAGCTTTGTTTTCATTGATATTGGTCAGTAACTTAAATACTCCTGCTTTGTTTACTTTGATATTTTGCATTCCAGGGAGTTTATCATCATCCTTTAGTCTAACGTTAATTAGAGGTTTGGGATTTGAGAAAACTGAACAAAACTGTTTGTTTAGTAAGTTTGCTTTCCCTTCAGGGTCCTGTATTAAGTTATTCTGGTTGTTTCTCAGGTCTGGAATCCCAATGTTGTCCTGTCTCTTACTCCTTATGTAAGACCATAATTTCTTGTTTTGATGATCACCTTCCGAAATCATCGAATTAACATAATTGGAGTGAGCAAGTCTACATTCTCTCTGACACCTTCTCTTAATATGTTTATACCTAGCCAGTAATCTTTCTGAATTAGGATTGTAGTTTCAATTTCTTAAAGAAACGATGTTTCCTTCTCAACAAACGTTTAGTTTTTGTTAGTAATCCATGGCTGGTGGTTCTTGCTTGAAGTTATTTTAGTAGGTATGTTGTCATCCATAATAAATTCCAAGTTAGTTTTTATACACTTCCAAAGGTCACTGACATTATCTTTAACACTATGGAACCTCAAAAAAAGACGACTGAAATCATGAGTATCCCTGCGCAATTTTGGTAAATCTGCTTGGTTCCAGAGTCTGATGGTACGTTTAGGGGGTTTTCTTCGAAAAGGTTGAAAGTTGCTCTCTAAGAGAACTATGTCATGATCACCCAGGCCTGCAATTAATTCCTGATTGCCTAAAGCGCCTGGACAATTGGTAAAAAATAAATCCAGGAATGCCTTACCACGAGTTGGTGATTCAACTGACTGTACTAATCCAAGGTCTTTGGTGGCATCAAAAAACTGAGTATTAATATTTTTACTGTATTGATTACCAAGTATGGCATCTTCACCCCAATCAATATCTGGTAAATTAAAGTCTCCACCAATCCATAATATTGCCTTCCTATTGGCCAAAACAATGTTAGAAATGTCTCTGCAGATAGACGAACATACATTTTCATCTGAGTCTGGAGGTCTGTAAACTGATCCAACAATGACAGGTCTCTTATTCTTAAAATTAATCCTACAAATAAAACTTTCACTATTTTTGCCTTGATATAAAAACTCACTGGCTAAGTTTTCCTAATGGCAATCAAGACTCCCCCACCTCTTTTTCCAAGTCTGTCCTTTCTATAAATATCAAAATCCTCCATTAGAAGTTCACTGCTGGATGTTCCAGTTTCTAGCCAAGTTTCTGTTCCAATTACAACATCAATGTTTTTTTCAGTGACTAAATTACTGAATTCTTCCTTTTTCTTGATAAAAGATTGAAAATTTACAACTATGCATTAAAGTTTATCTTTTTCTCTTAATGATTTGGGGTTCAGTTGCACTTTATGATTTGGGATTTTATCAGTTTTAGAATCAGGGTGGATGCAAACTTAGGACAAAATTTCAAGTTTTCTTTGGGGATCGGTCTGGTGAGATAGGGTCAAAACGGTTGCTTTCTGAGCTGCAGTCTTCAATAGAATCTTCAAAAAGTCTCGAACTAAAAGTTTGGAAGCCCGCAGGTAAACAAGTCCAAGATATATCACTATTGCATAATGCTTCATAAACTGCTGAATTCATCAACATACATTTAGTGTGATACCATGAATTGCAGACGTCACAGATAAGAGAGAAGATAATGTTGCTTATAGCCCAGCCGACCGCAGAGGGCCACATCAGGGCTGTCACCACGTAAAATCAACTCACCAGTCATTTAAAAAAAAAAAAAAAAAAAAAAAAACTTTCACACATCTCGTTAAAATGACATCGTCTACAAACGAACCAGAAACTTTGTTAAAAATCCTTCTTCCGTAAAATCTCAAATCAGATGAAAAAATGTTAATTTCTCTCAAAAAACCCAAGGATCACGTCAGGCGGGACATCCCTGAACAGGATCTTCATGGACTCCGCTGTAAAATGTTTGTGTCTCACATCGTGCAAGTCCCAACACTCTAAAAGAACATGTTTCATTGTGAGTGGTGCATGACATGGAATGCACCACGGAGCTTCTTCACTCTTTAAAAGGTAAGAATGGGTAAAATACGAATGGCCGGTGTGCAGCCGGCACAGAACCGTTTCCTCTTTACGACCACCCGACGTAGATGGGAGGAAGTCCTTAAGTTTGGACGGATCTGAAAGAGTTTGTTATTCGTCTGTAGACGTCACAGGCAACTGTTTTATGTTTCCATGTGACTCTCAAAATTGCAAACTCCGCATGGATATTTTACTTTAGTGGACGGACCAGGATTGAGTTCAATGTCTCCCGATAGGATAAGGCTTAAAAGCCATGATTTAACTCCTCTATGTCTAACTCTTTTAATCAAACAATGTTTGTTGGCTTTGTCTTCTCTCGCCCAGTCAGAAAACTCGGGTTTATCCAACCACAGATACATGCGCGCTGGTGACCTACTCGTTTTTGAGTGAACCAGTATTTTAGGAAGAAGAAGAAGAAAGCACATTTCCCCCCACGCATTTTCAAGCTCCGTTCACAATGAACTGAACAAGCTGGAAGCGCAAGACCTTTTCTTCGCGCATGCATAGAATTTTAAAAATTGCGGAAGTTACAAATTATCTCCTTGGTTCATTCTTTAGCAGACGACAACGTGGGATCGCGATGATGTAAAAATGTTGAAAATAATTTTTCATCAACCTGAACGCATAAAAATCAAACTGCCAGGTTTTTTTTTGCCACATTAAAAATATTTTGGAGATGATAGTTTGATTTTCAAGGGTTTTCAAGGAGGTTAGTGATAGATGGTTTTCAAGGAGGTTAGGGGGTCCGCGCATGCGCAGCTGGTCGGACGTGTTCCGATCTCAGCGTCCGACCATAGTCGAAATTGTAGTTTTTTTCTCATCGTGTTTTGGCTCCACTTATTATAAATCACTAGTAGAACTGTAAGTTAGAATGTTAGAACTTTGTCCAAGCAGTTGGGAGTATCTGTCATCGTTTCTGGACTGTGGAATGGTGATCTGAACTTCGTGTTGTGAGTACCTTCTACAAGACCATCACTTCCGGTCTCGCTCGCTGGAACATAGAAGGTATGTTTTCGACATGTTTTCATCGAACATCTCGCTGTCCGATCCTTGTCATCACCATCTTCTGTCACAAGATCTTCAAGTGTGATGCTTTCACACCGACTGTCCCTAGTTTGGACTCAGTAACTTTTTCTAGCAAAACTGTTTTTCGCTCGTCGGGTCTTTACTACCGTCTCCTTGTTGATACAATCGCACGCTCGTCAACACGAAAATCTGCAACCTTCCCTACCTACTGTCGACAGAGGCTTGTTTTACTGTATTTAGCAAGCTATTACTGAGCAACTCTTTTGCCCCAGAGCCAAACCCTGGTCTACAAATGGTTCTTCGAAATCCCATTCTTCATGGCTCTGTGGAACCTGCGACCAGACTGTGGACTGGGGAGTGAGGGGTTTAGCATGCAATACCTGTGGACAGTGGTATCATGCCCACTGTCAGAGTATGACACCCAGCACTACCAACATCATGAGGATCTTGGGGAGAATGTTCCCTGGTATTGTGCCATTTGTGGGAATCCTAATAGTCAGACTGTCCTTGATCTACATGGTGTTGAACTCTCAGTTTCATCCATCCCCTCCCTGCCAGATGTGTCAGAAACTTGCACTACCCCGACTGAAACCTACATGCAACGTCCCCTGCATTCCTCCACACCATCACGTGTAAGCCAGCAAGGCAGGTGGAAAAGAAGACCATTGCGCCTGATTAACGTCAACTTTCACTCTGCCCCAGGAAAGAAACCAGACATTCTCAACCTTTTAGACAGTGTGCGCCCTGATATTGTTATCGGCACAGAAACTTGGCTTGACCCCGCCATCAGTGACGCGGAGATCTTCCCTGATACCTACAAGTTGTACCGCAAGGACAGGAACGGTCAGGAGGTGGCGTCCTGGTTGCGGTGCATACATCCATCGAAAGCTATAAAGTCAGCGAGTTGCAGGTGGATTGCGAGCTGGTTTGGGTGAGGCTGAAACTCCAAGCTAGGAGGTACCTGTACGTCTGTGCGTACTACAGACCAGACGACGGAGATGAAGCCAGCCTGATCCAATTCAACACGTCGCTGGAGCGGGGCCGCGCTGATTTCCAACGCCCATCGCCTATCGGCGGTGACCTAAATTTTCCCAGTTGGGATTGGAAACTGATGGCCCTTAAACCCAAGCCTGTATACCCAAGACTGCACCGCGACTTCATCAGCATGCTGAACGATTACAGTCTTGAGCAACTGGTGGTAGAACCTACCAGAGGGAAACAATCCTGGACTTAATCATCACCAACACACCCACAGCTGATTCCCGAGTGGAAGTCCTTCCTGGGCTGTCTGACCACGCGGCAGTCTACTGTGAGGTGCTGTTCATATCCAGAAGAGGAAACAGGCACCACGCTCCATTCCATTATATAAGAAGGCGGACTGGAAGGTCTCAGGAAGACTATGACCGACCTCACCAACACCTTGGAAGAGATGAAGGACACTGCTACTACAGAAGAGCTGTGGGTTACTTCAGAGACACTCTTCATGCAGCTGTCAAGCAGTTCATCCCCCATAAGCAGGTCCGTGTCAAGGAAAGCCAGCCCTGGATCACCCCAGCGCCTACGCCGACTCCTCAACAGACGAGACCGCATCTCAAGAAGATGCGCAAGCGAGGGACAGAGACCTAAACAGCAGCACAGCAACTCCGAAGAGAGGTCCAGCGCCACTACGCCGAGCATACTGGTCCTAACCCGATGACACCTTCAACGAAGCGACTCCAAGCAAGCAGCCAAGAACAAGCGCTTCTGGTCATACATAAAACACCTGAAGTCGTCCAACGCGGTGTTCGCCGCTGAAGAAAGTAGCAGGTTGGTGTCCGACCCAAAAGCAAGGCAGACATCTTGAACCGCCAGTTCCAGTCTGTATCGGTAGTGGCCAGACCTACTCCAGGAGGAATTCCAAGAAAATGTAAACTCCCACTCAGAGACTTTCAACTCTAGACAAGGTTGACATCAATATACACGGGGTGAAGAAGCTCATCAGCAACTGAAACCTGGAAAAGCACCAGGACCGACAACATCAACCCCAGGATCCTGAAGGAGCTGGCAAACGAACTGGCACCTGCTCTTACCATCATCTTCCAGTCTTCAGTTAATTCCGGCACTCTACCAGCCGATTGGAAAATTGCCCATGTTACGCCGGTGTCAAGAAAGGAGAGCAGTATAACCCGGCAAACTACAGACCAGTCTCTCTGACGAGTGTAAGATAAGATAAGATAATGTTGCTTATAGCCCAGCCGACGCAGAGGGCCACATCAGGGCTGTCACCACGTTAAAATCAACTCACCAGTCATTTAAAAAAAAAAAAAAAAAAAAAAAAAAAAAACTTTCACACATCTCGTTAAATGACATCGTCTACAAACGAACCAGAAACTTTGTTAAAAATCCTTCTTCCGTAAAATCTCAAATCAGATGAAAAATGTTAATTTCCTCAAAAAACCCAAAGGGATCACTCGGGGGGGACATCCCTAAAACAGGATCTTCATGGACTCCCGCTGTAAAATGTTTGTGTCTCACATCGTGCAAGTCCCAACACTCTAAAAGAACATGTTCATTGTGAGTGGTGCATGACATGGAATGCACCACGGAGCTTCTTCACTTTTTAAAAAGGGTAAGAATGGGTAAAATACGAATGGCCGGTGTGCAGCCGGCACAGAACCTTTTCCTCTTTACGACCACCCGACGTAGATGGGAGGAAGTCTTTAAGGTTTGGACGGATCTGAAAGATTTTTGTTATTCGTCTGTGTGTTCCAATCCTCCTGCCAGAGGTCTCTCCATAATCGTTAAATTTGGGTTTCACATCTGAGCAGGGGAAAATAAGTGTTGGACGTTTCTCTCTGTGGCGTTCTTGGCTAACGATAAACCCCATTTCGTTCCCCCCGATGCCAACATGGCCGGAACCCAAGCAAGAGTAATGTTGTAACCGTCCGCCTTCAACTTGCTAAAAAGTTCAAAAAAAAATAAAAGTTCGGATGCTGAAGGTTGCGGCCAGCTATGGCCTCCAAAGCTGACAGCGAATCCGACGAACCAGAAAGTCCCTCCTCGAAGAATGGGAGATTATCTTCAAAGCCAGTACTAGAGCAGTAAGTTCCCGGAATAGACAGAAGCATCTGAATTTATAGTTCCAAACAAAATCTGAGAAGAGCCCCAGGGCAGTAGGCTGCACAGGCCACTCCATCCTCAGACTTGGAACCGTCAGTGAAAACTTTTTGATAGGATGGGAATTTGGAACAGAGCTCGGCATACAAAGCCTTGAAACCCCGAGAGCTGGTAGACTCCTTACGGAAAGCTGCGAGATCAAAACGAATCTCTGGTGTGAAAAAGGGTCCATGGAGTTGATCCGGAAACTTGGAAAAACTCGGAAACTACTCCCAGGTCTATACCTGCATTCCGCACGTGAGGCTGCATACGAAGCCCAAACGGCGGAATACATTTCCGGGGTTTTTTCAAACTTACTTGGAAAGGAGGGTCAAAAAACACGTCATAGGCAGGATTCTGTGGTTCTGAGAACAGTCGGATATAATAATTTAAAGACAGTTTCAGCCTGCGATTGGACAGTGAAGGTTCACCTGCCTCTGCGTACAGGCTGTACACAGGGGTGGTTTCGGAACGCCCAAGACAGAGACGAAGCCCTTGATGGTGGATAGGGTCCAAGAGTTTGAGGTAGATGATCTTGCGGAGCCGTACACAGCACAACCGAGTCCAGTTTAGAACGGCCCAGGGCTCTGTAGAGGTGCAACAAAGTTTTCTTATCAGCGCCCCAGTCGGTGTGTGCTACGACCCGCAGAAATTTCAGTGCCTTT
This sequence comes from Conus ventricosus, assembly GCA_018398815.1. Taxonomy (NCBI): domain Eukaryota; kingdom Metazoa; phylum Mollusca; class Gastropoda; order Neogastropoda; family Conidae; genus Conus; species Conus ventricosus. Next base: position 21,108 of record JAFLJL010014370.1, on the reverse strand, counting down.
GGCAAGCAGTTTTGAGATTTTTAATATGGCTGAGAAAGTTAAGTTTTGGTCAAAAATGACTCCCCAGAAATTTTTGGGCCCCTTTAAAAAGCTAGAATGGGAGATTTCCCTACTTGAAGTTCCGGATCTGGAAAAAAACGACGGAAGTTATGGAAGTAAATCTTGGGGTTTTTTGGGAGCAAAAAAAGGTAAAAACCGTTTTACCCGCCCACGATGGATTTTATTAGCAAAGCTGGAGCCGCGCTGGACACTGGGGTACAGGTTTCCAGTTGCGTAGACGAAAAAATCATCACAAACATGAGCATTGAACCTGCTGAATGATTAAAATGTTTTTTGATTTTAATATAAAGAGGGCAGGAGAAGATCCCCCCGGGGGGAAAACACCCAACTCCTGTCGTGGACATCAGAGAGAGGGTGCCCCCCCGGACCTGAAACTGTGTTCTCCCAAAAAAATTTTTGAAAAAAAAGGGGAAAAGATGCCCTCGAAAACCCCAGATCGTGGAGTAGAAGTTCCCGACTTCCAGGGGGTATGGGCCCTTCTCCAAGTCAAAGAAATTTGCCATGCAGCTGTTTTTTTTAAAAAAAAGGTTTCCCAATGTGATTCCAGACGAATCAAAGGTCAACTGTATACGATGTTTGGGGAAACCCAGTTTTTCCCCAAAAAAGGCCATCGGTTTCGAGTTTCCCATGACCCTGCATTGCCATTTTCTCCTCATTTTTCAGACACAGCTGGTCAAAGCTATTGGACGGAAGTTAGATGGATTAGAAAGATCTTTTCCAGTTTGGGGATGGGAATAATGGGGGCTGTCCGCCAAGAGGGTGGAAAGCAACCTGAGTCCACCGTGGTTGTATCCCTGAAAACAGGATTTTTCAGACCTTTTGGGGGAAGATTTTTTAATAGTTGTTTAATGATGTCACTATACCGGAGAGGAATCGCTGCAAGAGATAAGGCGATTTCAGTCGTTTAATTAAAAGGAAAGTTTGTAGTCTTCCATGTTGTCGGATGAAAATTTGCGGGGAGATTTTTTTTTTTTAGGGCTTTGTTTTTTGACAAAATGCGTTTATTAGAAGAGGAAAAATTCTTTTCAAGGGTTGAAGCAAGCAATTAGCAATGTTTTCTTCTCTGTTTTTTAAAAAATCTGAAAATTGAGATGGTCACAGGGGGACAGGTGTTTTTCCCCTTTGATTTTCTTAATGATGTTCCCATTTTTTTCTTAGAAGTTTTGATGTCACCCCTGGACGAAGTTTCTCCAGGACCGACGTTTACTGATTTTAAAAGTTTTGTTATTTTTAGCACGGAGTTTTTGATGGGCTCGAGCGTTGGGACCAAAGGTCGTTTGGTATCCCTTTGACGCTGACCCCGGGTTTTCGAATTTTGGAATTTTTGGCAGCTGAATAAAACCGGGTTTTTTTTGGCATTTGAGTTTATGGGGAAGACACGGGAAAATAAAAGCTTTACACACTTGTCACTGTTAGTCAGTGATTAGCTGGGTCCGGACTCTGAAAAAAAAGTCAGTGTCCGGGAATTCTTTAAAAAATTGGTTGAAAAATGACCCCCAGTTTGCTTTCCTTGTAATTTTAGATTTTGAGAAAAGAGACGTTTTTCATATTAAGGTTGTAGAAGGCGGGAAATGGTCATTCCGTGCAGTGTCATGGACAGACCACTCATGTCCAGGACCAGCAGGGGTCAAAACCGAAAAAATCTAAACACGAAAGTGAACCTGGGGAAGAGTGAAGGTAAGTTGCAAAACCCGTCGTTAGACAAAAAAAATCCAAATCGACGGGATACCTCAATCAGCACCCCTTGGATGACGTCCCGGCCCCCCCAAAGAGGGTTGTGAACCGTTAAAGTCCCCCAAAGCAAAAAAGGTCGAGGAATTTCCCCCTAACAGTTTGACAAGGTCCTGACAAAAAAAAAGGGGGACAAAAGGGGGAAAAGATAAAGGGAAATCGTACGTCTTTGGGAGTGACTCTCGCAGTACCTTGAAGGGAGGTAGACAGGGACAGGACATACAACAAAGTTTTATGTTGAAAGGGGCAACACCCCGACAGCCCCAACGTGGTGGTTGTGCAGGTTTTAAAAGATTTTTAAACCCAAAAGGAAAAGGTCTTTGGCTTTGAATTTGAGTTTTTTGAAGAGCACGAGGAAGGTTTTATAGATGACCAGAAGCTGCAGCTCCTAAAATTTGGGAATTTAATCCACGGTTTTCCCAAATGGAGTAGGTACACCCATGGTGCAGAGGGGGAAAGGGAGAGATAGGTATCTCCTCAACGTCTGCGCCAAGGGAGAGAATTTATTATTTTTTAACTGGACGTGTTGGTTTTTGGACCTCTGGCAGACTTCCCCGCAGGTGAAAAAAGGCCTGGAGTTGGAGAAGGGGAGGTCGGATTTGGGAGTTGGTGGGGGTTTTTCCTTATCTCCACCTCTCCACCGGGGGTGGAACTCCCTTGCCCCACGGGCACGGACAGAGGAAAAGATAAAAAAATGTTGCTTTAGCCCCCCGACCGGCGGGGGGCCACATCAGGGCTGTCACCATTTTTAAAATCAACCACCGTCATTTAAAAAAAAAAAAAAAAAAAAAAAAAACTTTCACACTCTCTTTTTAAATGACATGTCTACAAAGAACAGAAACTTTGTTAAAAAACCCTTCTTCCGTAAAATCTCAAACAGATGAAAAATGTTTTTCTCTAAAAACCCAAGGTCACGCGGGGCGGGACTCCAAAAGGGGTTTTTCATGGACCCCGCTGTAAATGTTTTGTCTCAATCGTGCAAGTCCCAACACCTAAAAGAACAGGGTTTCATTGTGAGTGGTGCATGACGGGAATGCACCAGGGCTTCTTCACTCTTTAAAAGGTAAGAATGGTAAAATAAAGGGCCCGGTGTGCAGCCGGAACGAACCGTTTTTTTTACGCCCACCCACGTGATGGGGGAAGTCTTTAAGGTTTTGGGGACGGTTGAAAGATTTTGTTTTTGTTGGTGTTTCCAATCCCCCTGCCAGGGTTCTACATAATTTTAAATTTTTAGGTTTCACATCTGGCGGGGGATAAGGTTGGACAGTTTTCTTTGGGCGTTTTGGCTAAACGATAAACCATTTGTCCCCCCGATCCCAACATGGCCGGGAAACCCCAAGCAAGAGTAAGTTGAAAACCGTCCGCCTAATTTTGCTAAAAAAGTTAAAAAAAAATAAAATTCTGGGCTAAAGGGCGGCCAGTATGGCCCCCAAAGCTGACAGCGAAATCCGACAGACCAAAAGTCCCCCTCGAAAAAGGGGGAAATTACTTAAACCCAGTACTAGAGCAGCAGTTCAAAGAATAACAAAAGCTCGAAGTAAGTTCCAAAAATATCTGAAAAGGACCCCCCGGGCGTGGTCACAGGCCACCCCACCTCAGACTTGGAAGTCATAAAATTTTTTGTAGGATGGGAATTTGGAACGAGTCGGCATAAAACCTTGTCGCCAGAGGTGGTGACTCCTTAGGGAAAGCTGCGAGATCAAACGAATCTCTGGTGTGAAAAAGGCCCCATGGGGGTTTGACCCGGAAAAAACTTGAAAAATGGAAACTACTCCCAGGTCATCCTGCATTCCGCAGTGAGGCGCATACAACCCCCAACGGGGGAATACATTTGGGTTATTTTCAAACTTATTGGAAGGAGGGTCAAAACACAGTATAGGCAGGATTCTGGGGTTCTGAGAAAGTCGGATATAAAATTTCAAAGACAGTTTCCCCTGCGTTGGACGGAAGTTCACTGCCCTGCGTAAGGCTGTAACAGGGTGGGGGGAACGCTCCAAGACGAGACAAAACCCCCTTGATGGGGATAGGGTCCAAGAGTTTGAGGTAAGTGATTTTGGGAGCCGTACACACACACGGTCCAGTTTAGAAGGGGCCAGGGCTCTGTAGGGGTGCAAAAAAGTTTTCTTATCACCCCCCCGTCGGTTGTGCTACGCCCCGCAGAATATTCATGCCTTTTGGAAAACAGTTTTGTTTTTTTTTAATAGGCGAGAAATTTAAGTTTTTGGTCAAAAATGACTCCCAAAAAATTTGGCCTCTTTAACAGCGGGGAAAGGGAGATTTCCCATTGAAGTTGGATCTGAAAAAACCGACGGAAGTTAGGAAGTAATTTAAATTGGGTTTTTGTGCAGAAAGGTAGAAACGTTTTCATCCGCCTCGATGGATTTTATCTACCAAAGCTGGAGCCTGCGCTGGACACTGGTACGGGCTTCCAGTTGCGTAGACAGCAAAATCATCCAAAAACAATGAGCAGTCTGAACCCTGCTGAACTGATTTCACAATGTTGTTGATTTTAAATCTAAAGAGGGCAGGAGACAGTATGCTCCCCCGGGGAACACCCCAAATCCTGCTCGTGGACATCAGAGAGAGTGGTGCCAACCCGGGCCTGAAACTGTCGTTCTGCCAAAAAATTTTTAATAAAAAAGAGGAAGATGACCTCGAAAACCCAGATCGTGGAGATCATGAAGTATCCCCGCTTCCAGGTGGGAATCGTAGGCCCTTTTCCAAGTCAAAGAAAATTGCCAAATGCATGCTGTCTGTTTAAAAAAGCGTTCCTAAGTGTAGATTCCAGACGAATCAAATGGTCAACTGTACTACGATGTTTGCGGAAACCACACTGTTCTTTCGCCAAAAGGCCATCGGTTTTTGAGTTTCCACATGAGCCTAGCAATTTACCATTTTCTCCATCAGTTTACGACACAGCTGGTCAAAGCTATGGACGGTAGTTAGATGGATTAGAAAGATCTTTTCCCGGTTTGGGGATGGGAAAAATGAGGGTGTCCGCCAAGGGGTGGAAAAACAACCTGTAGTCCACACGTGGTTGTTTTACCTTAACAGGATGTTCAGACTTCTTGCGGAAGATGTTTTTAATAGTTGATAATGTATGTCATCTTACCTGGAGAGGAATCGCTGCAAGAGAGTAAGGCAAATTTCAGCTCGTTTAATGTAAAAGGAAGATTGTAGGGCTTCCATGTTGCGGATGAAAAGTTGCAGGAGAATTTTTCTTTTAGGGCTTTGTGTTTGACAAAAGTGACTGATTTATTAGAAGAGGGAATTCTTTTCAATGGTTGAAGCAAGCAATTAGCAACTGCTTTCTTCTCTGTTATTAAGAATCTGAAAACTTGAGATGGTTCACAGTGGGACAGGTTTTCTTCCCTTTGATTTTCTTAATGATGTTCCACACTTTTTTCTTAGAAGTTTTGATGTCAGCCTGGAGCAGAAGCTTCTCCAGGACCGACGTTTACTGATTTTAAAAGTGTGTCTAGATTTAGCACGGAGTTTTTGATGGGCTCGAGCGTTGGGACCCCAAGGTCGTTGGTATACCTGACGCTGAGGGCCCCTTTTCGAACTTTGGAAATTTGTTGGGAGTCTGAATCAAACCAGGGTGTTTTTGGCATTTGTAGTTTATCGGAAGACACTGGAATACAAGCTTTTGCACACCTTGATCACAGTGTTAGTCAGTGATTCAGCTGGGTCCGGACTCTGAAGAAAGTCAGTGTCCTGGAATTCTTTAGAAATAGTGGTTGCGAATAGATCCCAGTTTGCTTTCTTGTAATTTAGATGTTGAGAAACAGAGACGTGTTCAGTTATTACAGGTTGTAGAAGGACAGGAAATGGTCACTTCCGTGCAGATCGTCATGGACAGACCACTCATAGTCCAGGACCAGCGAGGGGGTCACAAACCGACAAATCTAAACACGAAAGTGGAACCAGTGGAAGAGTGGAGGTAAGTTGCAGATCCGTCTTCAGACAACCCCAAATCCAAGTCTGAAAGGACATCTCAATCAGCAGACCCTGGTGACGTACCGGCACTACCCCAAAGAGGGTTGTGACCGTTAAAGTCACCCAACAGCAAAAAAGGTCGAGGAAGTCCCTATCAGACTGAAAAAGGTCCTGACGCAAACCGGGACAGAAGGTGGGAAAAATAAGGGAACAATGTCACAGTCTTGTGGAGAGTGACTCTCGCAGCTACAGCCTGAAGGGAGGTAGACAAAGTGACAGGACTATACAACAAAGTTTTGTGTAGGAGAAGGGCAACACCCCGAATCCCAACGGGATGGTTGTGCAGGTTTTGAAAGTATATTAAAGCCAGAAAGAGTAAAGGTCTTCTGGCTTTGAATTTGGGTTTCCTGAAGAGCCACGACGGAAGGTTTTATAGATCGAAAACAGAAGCTGCAGTCCTCAAGTTGGAATTTAGTCCACGGATATTCCAATGGAATATTGCACTATCCATGGTGCAGAGGGGGAAAAGGAGAGAGATCAGGTCATCTCCTATCAGCCTGCGGCCAATGGGAGTGAATTATTTTTAGTTTCACTGGACTGTGTTGGTCTTTGGACCGCTGGGGAGACTTGCCCGCAGGTGACAAAGGCCTGGATTTTGGAGATGGTGGAGGTCGGATTTGGGAGATTGGTGGAGGTTTTGTCCTAATCTCCACCATCTCCACACTGGGTGGAACTCCCTTGCCCGCACGGGCACTGGACAGAGGAGTTCGAGGTCTGGTTTTTTACTGCCAGCCGCAATGTTGTAGACTGCTGGCCCGTCTGAGGGGTGGCGGATTTTTTGCCTCCACCAGGGCAGTCACTTTGGTTGGAAGGTGGTGACTGCTACCACCAGAACTGACAGATCTTACTTGCAATGTTCGAAAACATGAATTCATCAGTCTGGCAGCAGATGACCGAAGTAAAACTTGGGAACCTTCTTAACAGCCGAAGCGTGGAAGAACTTCGGCGTTGACTGCCCACAACCTGTTTCCCGGCTTCAAAAAAAGAGAATTCTTTTTCGTTTTGACCGTGTATAGCAGATTCCTGAATCAAGAAGGACAATTGGGGAAGGGAGGGTGGTCCCCCACCGCATTAGCACAATGTGCGGAACATGAACACGGCCCATCATGGGTTGCCTTGCAGCAAATCCACCACCTCCTGCCCCGAACACGGTCCCTTGACATGGCCCAAAATTTTGGCACCTGAAGCACCTCAACGGGGCGGAAAAATATAACTCAACCCGGACAATCAGGTAGCCGGACTTTGATGACCGGAAGGCAGACAGGGTTGCAGAATGTCAAAAAGGGGGTGGTGGCCACTCTTCTGCACCCTCTTACTGTCACCCTGCGCACCTCCGTCCCCAACCCTGGACGCCAGCTCCGATTTAATTTCTGCCTCCGAGGGCACGATAAACCTGCAAACGAATCACGCCCTTTTTATGAATTTAATTGTTGGGGGAGGTACTCTGATCTCCCTGTCCACTAATTTGTTGCCTTCAGTGGTCAATTTTTCTGGGGGATTTACAACTCAATAAGAACGAGCCATTTCGTAACCCTTGATGGACCGAGGGTCACCCGCCAAACCTTGAAAGGCCCTTTTGTATGGCAAAAGGCTCATGCTGAAAAAGGGTCGTTCTGCTCCCGTCCCCTCCATCACGAGCCAGGAAGCCCAAAAACCTGTCTTCGGGTTCACTTCGTATCAGAACATATCTGTTTGGACCATCCCCGAAATAGGGGATGCGACTTCCTCTTTTTTGGGGGAATGTTTTTGAAAAAAGCCATTTTAGTGTAGTAGTTTCATCTCTCCTACCCACCCACTTGGAGTCCAACTAAGGGGGGCAGGGCCAAGAACCAATGTCTTGACCTTCCAGGCTTCGGAGAACATACGGGCAAACAGAAGCAACTAACCATCCCCCTGATCATGCTCAACTCCGGGGACAGGAGCTGAGCACTGGGAGGGGTTCACATGGCCAGCAGGGGAAATGCTTTCTTGACCCAGCCCCAGAAGGGAGCCGATTAGTACAACCCGGGCAAAGTGTACTCCCTGTTAGGAGAGGTCCGAGCCAAAGTGATGTGTTGAGGAGCACAGGCCTCCTCAAGCACTGGCCCTCCAAATCACCAGGACCTCATTCCCTCCCCACAAGGTCGCACCGCACGGAAACACGGCGGACTTAAGGAGACCACAGAAGAAAAGGAGTTGTGAAAAAAAGACTTGAAGGGAAGACGAAGATAGAAAAGGCCAAATAAGGGAGGCGAAACAAGAAAAGGAGAAAGGCGGGTTACTCTTAGTCAGGATCCTCACCCTTAGCTATCTGATGGGAAGCCCTACCAGGGGCATCACTCCTTTCCACGTTACGCTTTGGCCAAACACCATCTGCAAAACCATCAGGGCCCAGAGCAGTGTGAAAAAAACAGCCTTCTTCAAGTATTGATGCCCCGCCAAACAGGCCCAAGGATCACTGGACCACGCAAACCCTCCGACCACGACAAGGTCGTAACCCCCCGGAGGGCTGGACAGAGGAGTTCGAGGGGAACTGCTGGTTTTTTAATTTGCCAGCAGCAGATGTTGTAGACTGCTGGGCAGTCTGAGGGTGGCGGATTTTTTGCCCACAGGGCAATCATTTGGGTTGAGAGGTGGTGGACCTGCTTCCACAGAGTTGACAGTTCGACTTGGGAGTGTCTTTGAAAAGTAAAGTCCAGTCTGACAGCCGATGACGAGTGGAACTGTGGGAACTTCCGTACAGCCGAAGCATAGGAAGAGGCTTTTCGGCGTCTGATGCCCACAACCCGCTTGGCGGGCTTCAAAAAAGGAAATTTTCTTTCAGTCTTTAGTCTTTGAATTGCGGATTCCTGAATCCAAAGAGGACAGTTTCTTGAAGAGGAGGGATGGTCGCCACCGCAGTTAGCACAATGTGCCGGATCTTGACACGGCCCATCATGGGTTGCCTTGCAGCAAACACCGCATACCTCTTGCCCTGAACAGCGGTCCCTGACATGGCCAAACTTCTGGCACCTGAAGCACCTCAATGGGGACGGCACATAGAGCTGAACATGAACATTTAGGTAACCAACCTTGATGACCGGAGGCAGCACAGGGTTGCAGAAGGTCAGAAAGAGGGTGTTGGTGGCCACTCTCTCTGAACCTTCTTTACCGTCACCCTGCGCACCTCCGTCACACCCTGGGACGCCAGCTCCGTTTTTATTTCCGCCTCTGAAACACCCGCCAGATCTCTGCATCTAATCACACCTTTGGATGAATTTAATTGCTTATGGGGAGTCACCCTGATCTCCCTATCCACAAGCTTTTTTGCCTTCTGCAGCTGTTCGGATTGCTTCTGTGATCGACATTGAAGAAGAAACGAACCATTCCTCAACCGTTTTATGGACCTAGGTTCACCTGCTATACCATGAAAGCCCTTTTGGACAGCAAAAGGGCTCAGAGCTGAAAGGGGTCTTTCCTGCTCTGTCCCTTCCACCACGAGCCAGGAAGCCCAGAAACCTGTCCTCTGTCTTACCTCACTGTCAGAATCACTGTCTGTTTCTAATTCCCTGAAATAGGGGATACTGCCTTCCTCTTCCTTTTGGGGGGGTAGTTTTTTAATGAAGTCATATTTAGTTTATTGTGATTCATCTCTCCCTTACCCACCCACCTTGGAGTCCAACTAAGGGGCCAGGGCCAAGAAACCAATGTCTTGACCCCTTCCAGGCTTCGGGAGAGGACATACGACAAGCAGAAGCAACCAACCCTATCCCCCTGATCATGCTCAACTCCCGGGAACAGAGAGCTGAGCACTGCAGGGGTTTACTTGGCCAGCTGGGGAACTGCCCGTCTTGACCCAACCCAAGAAGGGGAGCCGATTAGTACACCCGGGCCAAAGTGTACTCCCTGTCTAGGAGAGGTCCGAGCCAAAGTGATGTGTTGAGAGCGCTGGCCCTCTCAATCACCAGGATCTCATTCCCCTCCGACACAGGTCGCACCGCACGGCAAACGCGGCGGATCTTAAGGAGACCACAGAGAGAAAGGAGTGTGGAAAAGAAGACTTGAAGGGGAGACGAAGATAGAAAAGTGCCAAATAAGGGAGGCAGAAAACAAGAAAAGGAGAAAGGCGGGTTACTGTTAGTCAGGATCCTCACCCTTAGCCTATCTGACATGGGAAGCCCTACCAGGGGCATCAACTCCTTACCACGTTACGCTTAGGCCAAACAGCATCTGCACCTCTCAGGCCTAGAAGCAGTGTGAAAAAAACAGCCTATCTCCCAAGTATTGATGCCCCCGCCAGCAAAGCCTAAGGGATCACTGGACCACGCAAACCCTCCGACCACGACAAGGTCGCAACCCCCCGGAGGGCTCTGACGAGTGTATGCTGTAAAGTGCTGGAGCACATCCTGACCAGCACCATCATGAACCATCTTGAACATCACGGCATCCTCTGTAACCAACAGCATGGCTTCCGCATGAGAAGATCTTGCGAGACCCAACTCCTTGACTTCACCAACGAGCTGTTTGAGAACATGGAGAGCGGGAAGCAGACCGACATCTTGGTGTTGGACTTCGCCAAGGCTTTGATAAGGTCAACCATAGCCTCCTGTCTCACAAGCTCAACTACTACGGTGTCCGAGGAGAGATCAACACCTGGGTGGCCGACTTCCTGAGAGACAGAAAGCAGGCGGTGGTCATCAGCGGAGAGCGTTCTGGATTCGTCCCAGTCAGGTCCGGAGTCCCACAGGGCTCCGTTTTGGGGCCCTGTCTGTTCTTGATCTTCATAAATGATCTGCCCGATACCCTGACTACGAAGTCACGCCTGTTTGCGGATGACACGGCAGTCTACAACATGGTCACTTCTCCGACAGACCAGGCCCATCTACAACAAGACCTCGACCAGCTTGCTGCGTGGGAGAAGAGATGGGACATGGCCTTTCATCCTGGAAAGTGCACCACTCTGCCTGTGACCCGCAGCAGGAACCCCCTCCGCTTTGACTACTGTCTGCACGGCCATATCCTGGAGACCGTCACCAGCGCCAAGTATCTAGGCATCACCATCTGCAGCGATCTCAGCTGGGACACGCACATCAACCACCTGTGCAACAAAGCCAACAAGACCTAGGCTTCCTGCGTCAAAGTATTAAAGTTAGCTCCAGGAAGATCAAGGAAATGGCCTACATGTCCTTTGTGCAACCCATCCTGGAGTACGCCAGCAGCATCTGGGATCCACACACAGAGCAGAACATCAGCAAGCTTGAGGCAGTGCAGCGCAGGGCAGCCCGTTTCGTGATGAGGCGCTACCACAACACCTCCAGCCCACAGCCATGCTTGAAGAACTGAAGTGGCCAGCCTCCAGGATAGACGACGTACAGCACGCCTATCAATGCTGTACAAGATCCGTAATGATCTGGTCAGCTCAGAAGGCATCAAAGCCAGCCTGCGCCCCGCACCTCCGCGCCGACGCCGCGGTCACGATCGGCAGTTCACCGTTCCGCGGTGCAGAACACTGTATAGACAGCAGGCGTTCCTTCCTCGTACCATTAAGGACTGGAACGAACTGCCCCAGGACTTGTAGAGGCCAAGTCCAATCGACACCTTTGTGTCAAGGGCCTCCCGTTTCCAGTAAAAGCCACACCCAGTTTTTTTTGTTTTTTTGTTGTTTTTTTTTTTTTCCCTCTTCTGTTTCGGACCCCCTTGAATAAGTGACAGAATAATCATCAAGTTGATTGTGGTCGCTGACAAGGAAGAAGAAGAAGAAGATGTGTTGCTTCGATACGACGATAGCGAGCCGGAAGTTATTACCGGAAATGACAGAGTGGAGGAAGAAACGTGAGAGGAGTAGGCTTGACAACGAGCGATGGCGTAGGACGCTGTTTAAACGAGTCGTACCGAGTGATGCGATAGACTGCAGTCGAGGAGACTTTTTAGTATAGTCAGAAGTGACTTTTCATGGTAGCAGAGCGTGGTCTACAGATAATCTACATCGGTAGACAATCTACAGATCTACAACTGACGTTGTTGACGAAAGTACAGATTGAATACAGACTAGCCAACAACGAAGTTTGACGGTCCGACTTCAACGAAGCAAAAGTGCAGGACATATAGTAGTCCACCATTGTATAAATCATGGCGCAGAGCTATAAAACACCGCCAAGCCTAGGCCAGATACAAGTTATGAGACGTGGAAAAACGAACTGGAAGTATGGAAACTAGTAACGGACATCAAGCCAGACAAACAAGCACTAGCCGTTACATTGTCATTAACGGGCCAAGCACGAGCAAAAGCACTAGAAATCGATGTTGCAACGGCTGAACACAGGAGATGGGATGGATATTTTATTGACTGCACTTGATAGTCTTTTTCTACAAGATGAGGTTGACTTGGCTTACACAGCATATTCAGACTTTGAAAGACTGAGGAAAGGACAAGACATGTCAATGTGCGATTTCATCATTGAGTATGAAAGAAGATACAATATTTGCAGAAAATACAAAATGGAATATCCAGATTCAGTGCTTGCATTTAAACTGCTGGACAATGCAGGTTTGTCATGAAAGAAAGACAATTATTTCTGACAGCAGCGTCTGACAGAAAATTTGCTTCAATGAAATCTGCTTTGAAGAGAATATTTGGGGACAGTTCGACAGTAAGCACAGTGAACGAAATCAAGATCAAATAGGAAAAAGAAGAAGCATTTCTGGTAAAGAGTTACAAATATCAGCAGTTCAGAAAGAAACCTAGATATCAGCAAACGGGTTCACAACATAAAACAGCAGAACAAAAAGGAACAAATCCATTAGACAGGAATGGCAAAAGAACCAATGTGCTATTTGTGAGAGTGTGTTTCACTGGCTAAGGATTGCCCCCACAAGCATCAAAAACAAGAAGAAATCAAAATGACAGATGCAGAAGAAAATGAAGAAGAATGTCATTTGGGCTTTGTTTACAAAAGAACACAAACCTGAAAATGAGATACTCTTAATAGAGTCCTTTGGATGTGCGATCATTGATACAGCATGTACCAAGACTGTGTGTGGAAAAAGATGGTACGAAGAATATGTTGATCAGCTGGAGCAGAAGAAAAAGAAGCAAATCAAGACTGGTGCAAGTGCTAAGACTTTCAGATTTGGTGATGGTGCAAAAGTCAAGTCCTACATGAAGGCAACAATACCAGCACAAATTGGTGATACCAAGTGCACCCTTGAAACTGAAGTTGTGGACATTGACTTACCACTTCTGTTGAGCAAGGATTCACTCAAAAGAGCAGAGGCTGTGTTGGATATGTGCAATGATAAGGCCACTTTGTTTCATCAACCAGTGGAGTGAACTACACATCAACAGGGCATTACTGCATCGACATTTGTGGCAAAACAGGAAACAAAAAACGGTGAGGAGAGTGAAATCCTGTTGCTGGAAGGAAAACTGCATGAAAGTGAAAAGAAGCAGACTATTTTGAAGCTTCACAACAATTTGGACATGCCTCTACTGCAAACCTGAAGAAACTGATCAGATGCAAAATGCTGGGATAAAGGATCCAGAAGTGTACAGAGATATGACAGAAATTGTTGACAAATGTGATGTGTGTGCACGTCACAAGAAGACCCCACCAAAGCCAGTGGTAGGGATGCCCTTAGCAGAAGACTATAATCACACAGTGGCTGTGGATCTGCATGAATTGGATAGAAATGTCTGGTACTTCCACATGATTGATGAATACACAAGATTCAGTGCTGCAGTAATCAACATAAGCAAACGGGCTTCTGTCATTGTTGACAGTTTCATGAAGCACTGGATTGCAATACAGGCCCACCAGATAAGATAGGTAAGATAATGTTGCTTATAGCCCAGCCGACCGCAAAGGGCCACATCAGGGCTGTCACCACGTTAAAATCAACTCACCAGTCATTTACAAAAAAAAAACAAAAAAAAAACACCTTTCACACATATCGTTAAATGACGTCTACAAACGCACCAGAAACTTTGTTAAAAATCTTTCTGCCGTAAAATCTTAAATCAGATGAAAAATGTTAATCTCTCTCAAAAACATCGAGAATCACATCAGGCGGGACATCCCTGAACAGGATCTTCATGACTCCGCTGTAAAATGTTTGTGTCTCACATCGTGCAAGTCCCAACACTCTAAAAGAACATGTTTCAGTGTGAGTGGCGCATGACATGGAATGCACCACGGAGCTTCTTCACTCTTTAAAAGGTAGGCATGGGTAAAATACGAATGGCCGGTGTGCAGCCGCACAGAACCGTTTCCTCTTTACGACCTCCCGACGTGGATGGGAGGAAGTCCTTAAGGTTTGGACGTGATCTGAAAGAGTTTGTTATTCGTCGTGTGTTCCAATCCTCCTGCCAGAGGTCTCTCACATAATCATTAATTTTGGTTTCACATCTGAGCAGGGGATATAAGTGTTGGACAGTTTTTCTCTTGTGGCGTTCTTGGCTAAACGATCAACCATTTCGTTCCCGCCGATGCCAACATGACCTGGAACCCAAGCAAGAGTAATGTTGTAACCGTCCGCCTTCAACTTGCTAAAAAGTTCAAAAAAAAGTAAAAGTTCTGGATGCTGAAGGTTGCGGCCAGCTATGGCCTCCAAAGCTGACAGCGAATCCGACAGAACCAGAAAGTCCCTCTTTGAAGAATGTGAGATTATCTTCAAAGCCAAAACCAGAGCAGTAAGTTCAGCAGAATAGACAGAAGCATCTGAATGAATATGTTCCAACAGTATCTGAGAAGGAGCCCCAGGGCAATAGGCTGCACAGGCCACTCCATCTTCAGACTTGGAACCGTCAGTGAAAACTTTTTGACAGGATGGAAATTTCAAACAGAGCTCAGCATACAATGCCTTGTACGCCAGAGAGCTGGTAGACTCTTTGCGAAAAGCTGCAAGATCAAAACGAATCTCTGGTGTGAAAAAGGTCCACGGTGGTTGATCCGGAAACTTGGAAAAATCAGATACTACACCTAGGTCTAGACCTGCATTCCGCACGTGAGGTTGCATACGAAGACCAAACGGCGGAATACATTTAGGGTTGTTTTCAAACTTACTTTGGAACGGAGGGTCAAAGACACAGTCATAGGCAGGGTTTTCTGGTTCCGAGAACAGTCTGATATAATAATTCAAAGATAGTTTCAGCCTGCGGTTGGACAGTGAAGGTTTCACCCGCCTCTGCGTACAGGCTGTACACAGGGGTGGTGCGGAACGCTCCAAGACAGAGACGAAGCCCTTGATGGTGGATTGGGTCCAAGAGTTTGAGGTAAGACAATCTTGCGGAGCCGTACACAGCACAACCGTAGTCCAGTTTGGAACGGACCAGGGCTCTGTAGAGGTGCAACAAAGTTTTCTTATCAGCGCCCCAGTCGGTGTGTGCTACGACCCGCAGAATATTCAGTGCCTTTTGGCAAGCAGTTTTGAGGTTTTTAATATGGCTGAGAAAGTTAAGTTTTTGGTCAAAAATGACTCCCAGAAATTTGGCCTCTTTAACAGCTGGAATGGGAGATTTCCCTACTTGAAGTTCCGGATCTGGAAAAAACTGACGGAAATTATGGAAGTGAATACACTGGGTTTTTGTAGCAGAAAAGGTGAAACCGTTTTCATCCGCCCACCGATGGATTTTATCTACGCAAAGCTGGAGCCTGCGCTGGACACTCGGGTACAGGCTTCCAGTTGCGTAGACAGCAAAATCATCCACAAACAATGAGCAGTCTGAACCCTGCTGAACTGATTTAACAATGTTGTTGATCTTAATACTAAAGAGGCAGGAGACAGGATGCTCCCCTGTGGAACACCCAACTCCTGCTCGTGGACATCAGACAGAGTGGTGCCAACCCGGACCTGAAACTGTCGTTCTGCCAAAAAATTTTGAATAAAAAGCGGAAGATGACCTCGAAAACCCAGATCGTGGAGATCATGAAGTATCCCCGACTTCCAGGTGGTATCGTAGGCCTTCTCCAAATCGAAGAAAATTGCCACTGCATGCTGTTTGTTCAGAAAGGCGTTCCGAAGTGTAGATTCCAGACGAATCAAATGGTCAACTGTAGACCGATGTTTGCGGAAACCACACTGTTCTTTCGCCAAAAGGCCATCGGTTTCAAGTTTCCACATGAGCCTAGCATTGACCATTTTTTCCATCAATTTACAAACACAGCTGGTCAAAGCTATGGGACGGTAATTTGAAGGATTAGAAAGATCTTTTCCAGGTTTGGGGATGGGAATAATAAGGGCTTTTCGCCAAGAGGGTGGAAAAAAACCTGTAGTCCACATATGGTTGTAGACCTGTAGCAGTATGTTCAGACCTTCTAGCGGAAGATGTTTCAACAGCTGATAAAGGATTTCATCTATTCCTGGAGAGGAATCGCTGCTAGAAAGCAAGGCAGATTTCAGCTCGTTTAACGTGAAAGGAAGATTGTAGTCTTCCATGTTGTCGGACGAAAAGTTGCAGGGTGATTTTTCTTTTAGGGCTTTGTATTTGACAAAAGTGGCAGATTTATTAGAAGAGGAGGAATTCTTTTCAATGGTTGAAGCAAGCAGATTAGCAACTGCTACATGGCCCACCAAAAGTTGTACTCAGTGACAATGGTTCAGAGTTCAAAAATGAGGAATTCAGGGACATGAGTGAAAACTTCAACATCGAAGTCAAAACTACTGCTGCATACAGTCCATGGAGCAATGGTTTGTGTGAGAGACACAATCAGACGCTGATAAACATCATGCAGAAAGTCAGGGCAGACAAGGAAGACATGGATTTTGAGACTGCTTTGTGTTGGGCTTTGGCAGCGAAAAACTCCATGGTGAACACACAGGTTTCAGCCCATATCAGCTGGTCTTTGGGAGGAATCCAAATTTTCCATCCACACTCACAGATGAACTACCTGCTTTGGAGGGAATCACCAGAAGTAGGACAGTGGGAGAGCATATCGCAAGTTTGCATGCTACAAGGAAAAGCTTTCACAGAAGCAGAAAGCTCAGAGAAAATCAGAAGAGCCTTGAGGAAACAGGTTCGACCATGGTCAGGTCAGTACCACAGACATGTTTACCTCCCGACCTCACCGGGAGATTCTCCCGAGTTCAGACGTTGTTATACGGTCTCCCGCTCGACTTCAAATCTCCCGATTGCGAAACGCGCTTTCTCCCGTTGCTCACCGAAACCACTTCGGCAGATTTCCGATCCAGAATTTTATCAACATACAGTTCACTGTCGGTGGCGCCCGGCCAAGTTACCTGTTCTCTCGCGCGTGTGCGGTGATGAGTTACGCGTCCGCCATAGTCGTCGCGGGCGGGAAGTTGATGCAGCTGAACGCTACCACTTCTGCGCAGTGAAAATGGCGGCGATTGAGAAGAAGCGTGCTCATGAAACTGATGAAAGCGGCGGCGACTCAGACTGTGATTCCCGTGTGATTGATGCGGTTAAGAAGAAGAAAAAGAAATATTTTCAAAAGTTCAAGCTGCAGTACCAGACAGACTTCCGGACATTATATACAAACAAGTAAAGGAGCAGAGTTCGCCTTCTGCACCAAGTGCAAACTTCACTTCAGTATCCAGAGCATACTACATTATAGTATGCTCTGGTATCTCGCATGGCGGACAACACGACATAAAAAGGCATGTCAACTGTGAGTCTCATAAGTAGTTGGCGCGCAGTTCCGGCCCACAGATTACGAACTTTTTTAAAGGCTGCCGTGACCAAAGACGACGCCAAAGGAAAGTTGGAAGATGACATCACAAAGGCAGAAGCAACACTGTGTCGAGTGATAGGAGGTGTCACAGCTGACACAGTCATTGAACAGTTCATCACATATCAGTGTACTGTATAAAGGCAATGTGTGACTGAAGGGGATCTGATGGGATTGATTCCACATGAAGAAAATTGGGAACTGGATGAAGGGCTTCTGTCAGAATTGTCTCTTGTGATGAGAGGTATCTTGACTATTCCTCATGGCAGCGCTCACTGTGAGCGTGTCTTCTCATGTGTCAAGAAAACAGGACTACCAGCGGGCCTCCCTTTCAGATGTTACCCTGGAAGTTTACTGGGGGTCAAATCAGATCCCAGGGAACCTGTCGAGGCTGTCAGGGACATGTCCTCTAAATCCGTGCGCAGGTTAAGAAGTGCTTACACGCAAAGTCTTAAGCACCACTAGACAACCTAAAATGAAAAGGCAGCAAGCCATGTACTGTATATTCATTCATGCAGAACTATTTTTAAGTTAGTGGGAAAAATGCTATTTGCTCTCCCTGTGTGTAGTCACCATGCAGAACTGTATCTAGTTAGTGACAAACTGTGCTGGCTGCTCTCCCCGTGTGTAGGCATCATGCAGAGCTGTATGAAGTTAGTGACAAACTGTGCTGGCTGCTCCCCTGTGTGTAGTCATCATGCAGAGCTGTATGAAGTTAGTGACAAACTGTGCTGGCTGCTCTCCCTGTGTGTAGGCATCATGCAGAACTGTATGAAGTTAGTGGAAAAAGTGCTGGTTGCTCTCCCTGTGTGGTTTTAACTGAACATTAACAATAAAAGTGCTGCCTGCAGAACTCTATGATAGAGTGACGTTTTCCTGTGTTTCTTCATCATGTTGGCACACACACAAAAAAGGGTAAATGAGATATATATTCTAAAGCTGTCCAGAAATGGTTTTCCTCAGTCATATTATATTTGTTATTGGTTTTAACGTGCGAGGGGAAATCTACTGTTTTGGACCAAATCTACTGGTTTGCTACACCTAATCTACTGGTCAAGGGGATAGAGGGGTAAACAGGTCTGTACAGATGGGAGACAGAGTGTTTCTACAAGCGACCTGATGGTCATGAATGGAAAGGACCAGGAACCGTCATTGGACAAGAGGGGAGCGTGATCTTTGTGTGTCATGGTGGAACTTTGATTCGTGTTCACCAGAGCAGACTACAAAAGGTCAAAGGTGATCTAGAGCAGGAGAAGATGGCAAGGAAAGACCCTAAACTGGCGAGTGAGGCTGCACATGATTGTCAGCAACATCGAAGTGATACAGGAACTAAAAATGAAGAAAATCTCCCCACAGTGAAGAAAATATTCCTGAATCAACGTCAGATCTAGAGACTGAATCAGAAAATCTTGGAAGAAGATGAAGAACATCATCCACATGACACAGAGATGGCTACTAGAATTGATCCAGCAAGAATTGAACCAGGACAGATCATTGCATATAAATCATGTGGACACTGGACAAAAATATTCAGCAAGGTGCTGAGCAAAGCTGGAAAAGCAACAGGGAGAAATAAAACTGGTACAATATTCAATGTTTGGAACCAGAAGAATATGAGGGTTGAAAGAATGTGGATTTGACAAAAGTGAGTGGACTTGTACTGTCAAATACAGAACCTACCCCCAACTACAAATTCAGATGAACTGTTATGATCATGGATGAAGTTTCTTTTTTGAAAATGCAAAGAAAGAAGAACTTGAAAGTTGAAAAAGAATCATGTGTACACTGAAATAGAGGACAATGGACAAAGATGTGTTTCCACCAATGGATCTGTACACTCAAAAAAACCCAAGGAAAGGAGTAAAAACAAAGGCTAGACTTTTTGCAAGGGGGTTTTTGAAGAAATTGGAAATGAAGACATGCAGAAGGATTCGCCTACTTGCACAAGTGAATCATTGAAAGTGATTCTCTCTGTCTTTGCACAAAGAAAGTGGACTCCATGCTCTATGGACATCAAAACAGCCTTTCTCCAAGGAAAAGAAATAGACAGAAAATTTTGTGAGACCACCAAATGAAGCGAATAGCAGAGGAAAGTTGTGGCATCTGCAAAAATGCGTAACGGACTGAATGATGCTTCTTTGCAATGGTACAAAAGAGTGAAAGATGTACTGCTGAAACTCGGAGGAAGAATTTCAAAGTTGACCCAGCAGTCTTCTTCTGGATGAAAGGAAAGAAGTTACAGTGTCTTAGCATGCCATGTAGCGACTTCATCTGGGGCGGAACAAAACACTTTGAAAAGACTTGTTGATGAAATCAGAAAAACGTTCAAGGTTGGAAAGGAGCAAAACAAAGCTTTCCAGTACATTGGCTTGGAACTGTCATCTGAGGGAAAACAAAGTCTCTCTACAGCAAACCAAGTATGCAGATATCTTGGAGCCGACCCCCATCAAAAAGAAAAGAACTAAACAGAAACAGGATGAAATGACAGCACATGAGAAACAGGCTTACAGATCAAAAGTTGGACAGATTCTATGGACAGCTCGACAAAGTCGTCCTGATGTGTCATTCGATGCTTGTCAGCTTGCTTCAAATATCAAAGATGGAAAAGTAGAACATCGACAGAAGCAAAAAAAGTCATCAAAAGGTCAAGTCAGAACATGTAGAGTTGAAGTTTCATCATTTGGGATCAGGACCATTTAAACTGATGGTATACACTGATGCTTCACTTTGGAAATCTCAATGACGGAGGAATCAAGGTGGATTCATTATCTTCTTAGCAAACGAGGAAGGAGACATTATTCCAAATTTTCTGGAGTTCAAAGAAAATTCGCAGAGTAGTCAGAAGCACGTTGGCTGGAGAGACACTGGCGATGGCAGAAGGAATTGATGAAGGGATATTCATTGCAACATTTTTCATGGAGATCACAACAGGAAAAGCAACCACGGATGGTCTAAACCCCTAGTCCCGCATGACCGACTGCAAGTCTTTACATGATGCTCTGCAGTCAACAAAACATGTCACAGAAAAAAAGTTTTGAGGCTGGAGATCAGTGGGATAAAAGACTTGATGGAGAAAGGCATTGTGAAAAAGTGAAGTGGTCTGGCACTCATAGACAACTGGCAGACTGTCTCACCAAGAGAGGAGCTTCATCAACAGTACTGCTGAAAACATCTTCAAGAGGAAAGATTTCCCTGGACTGCTGAATTCATTTGCATCACTAAAGCGAGACGATTTTTTGGAAAATAAGTCATTTGTTAGACAATTAGTCATTTGTTAGACAATTAGTCATTTTTAAGACAATAAGTTAAATTTTTTGACAATTAGTTGTTCAGACGTTTAAAAATAATAGAAAGAGAGATGAGTTTGATAGATGGTTGCTTCGATACGACGATAGCGAGCCGGAAGTTATTACCGGAAATGACTGAGTGGAGGAAGAAACGGTGAGAGGAGTAGGCTTGACAACGAGCATGCGTAGGACGCTGTTTAACGGTCGTACCGAGTTTATGCGATAGATTGCAGTCGAGGAGACTTTTTAGTATAGTCAGAAGTGACTTTTCAGTTAGGTCAACATAACCACATTTTATTGATTTTCAAGGGGTTTCAAGGTCTTGAAATTGGCTCTCAGAAATCAAGGGGTTTCAAGGAGTTTCAAGGAGCGTATGAACCCTGCCC
>JAFLJL010014368.1:20000-22814 GCA_018398815.1 Conus ventricosus | reverse complement strand
TCCTTGATTTGATTATTATACCCGCGTTAACCAGGATGTCCATAATAATAAAGACACCTTTTGTGTTGGTCCGGATATTTGGGCAACACTCACAGAGAGAGAGAGAGAGAGAGAGAGAGAGAGAGAGAGAGAGAGAGAGAGAGAGAGAGACAGAGAGAGACAGAGACAGAGAGGGAGGGAGGGAGAGAGAAAGGGAGAGAGAGAGAAAGAGGGGTGAGAGAGAGAGAGAGACAGAGAGGGAGGGAGGGAGAGAACGAACGAACGAACGAAAATGTTTTATTGAACATCGGCCACAGGCCACCATTCAAGTGGGAAAAAAGGGGGGGCGGGGGAGGGGGAGGTGTGAAAGGGACAAGGGGATGAGGAAACGGGTCGGAAAATGAGCCTGCGCATTACAAATTCGAAACAAGAAATAAATATAAGATTCGAACCACAAAGAACAAGAGCATAAATAAGTATATGATAAACTCCTCGGAAACTTCCTATTCGATCAATATAGATGATAGTAAACATGAATGCATTTGCAATTATATGGGAAAAATCATTATCTTACTATCTTCATGTTTTCATGTATTATCATTTAAGCAGTCAGGCTCTGTCTCCTTCGAATTGACAGAAATATAAATTTTGAAAGTGGAAGGGTTCTTTGATACTGATGTGCCTGAAGAAGAGTGGACATTGGTAAATGAAGAAGATTAGATATAAGTGCTGCACGAAAATCTGTATACAGTGGGCAACTGTATATCAAATGATATTCATCTTCTATTATATTAGCACAATAAGGACAATTTTTGTCATAAGAATTATCACTGAACCTATGAAGATTATTGTTGAGAGGTAGAACATTAAGTCTAGCATGAGACAGAGCAACCCTAAAACAATATACATCAATGTTACAAAGATACATTTCAGTTCAAAAATAGATTTGAACGATTTGTAACACGTGTACCTTTCCCTGTCTCTTATAGATCCTGCCCATTCTTGAGTAAACATATCAACTAGTCTTTGCCTAAAAATTGCCAAGAATCCTCGAACATCACCCACTCCCTGTTGTAGCCATACAAAGTTAAACCCAGTCTCGCATAACAATTCTCTTATTTTTGTCACCCAGCATTTCTTTACGTTTTGATCTAGAATTAACTGCATTTCGTATGCTTGACGAGGAAGCCTTTGTTGGTCCATTCTAAGCAGCTTAAACCAATATCTCATAGCACATATATAGGAGTTGATATATAACGGATATCTTCCCAGTTCCCCATATACCATTTTGTTTGGTGTCTTACTTGGGACACCCAAGAAACGTTTGCATGCAAACAAATGAATCTTTTCTAGGCATTCCAAACGGTTAAGGCCCCAAACTTCAGATGAATATAATAAGATTGGTTTAATTTTGGCATCAAAAATCTTAAAGTAGATCTTATAACTAATATCTTTATTTTCTGGAAAGCCCTTACTAGATTAAACATAGCTTTTTTCCCTTTGGCAACCAAATGTTCAGTGCCGATCCTCGGGCTGAGTTTAGTGGAAAAAATGAAACCCAGATAACAGTATTTGTTTACTACTTCTAATTTAGTATTGCCAAATAACCATTGTTCACTTTTACCCAGAAAACCCCCTTTTCTAAAGACCATGACTTTAGTTTTGTCCGTGTTAACTTCCATTTTCATATTGGTGCAACATGTCTGAAGCACGTTTAGCTGGTTTTGCAGACCAACTGGGGTAGATGCTAAAAGAACAATGTCATCTGCAAACAGCAGAATAAACAGTTCCATCATGCCAGGTACCAATTGAATGCCATGTCTACCTTTTTCAGATAAGTGATTCGCTAACTGGGTTAATAAACATTTCAAATAGCGTTGGACTCAACACACACCCTTGTCTGACATCATAGGCACTGACCAGTACAAAAAATGGTGAGTGAGGTCAGCACAAGAACAGGGCCTGAAGGGGCAAAGAATTTGAGACTGTTTGTTTTTGAAGGACGAGGACGATGACAGTGATGTCATGGAGTCCATTTCTGTCGGAGATCACTGGACTGCACTGTGCCCTGTCCTTGATTTGATTATTATACCCGCGTTAACCAGGATGTCCATAATAAAAAGACACCTTTTGTGTTGGTCCGGATATTTGGGCAACACTCACAGAGAGAGAGAGAGAGAGAGAGAGAGAGAGAGAGAGAGAGAGAGAGAGAGAGAGAGAGACAGAGAGAGACAGAGAGAGACAGAGAAGAGAGGGAGGAGGGAGAGAGAAAGGGAGAGAGAGATAAAGAGGGGTGAGAGAGAGAGAGACAGAGAGGGAGGGAGGGAGAGAGAAAGGGAGAGAGAGAGAAAGAGGGGTGAGAGAGAGAGAGAGAGAGTGAGAGAGGGAGGGAGAGACAGACAGAGAGACAAATAGATAGACAGATAGACTCAAGACTCAAACTTTTAATTGCAAAGGCCACCGACCTATCTGCAAGGAGGTCAATAATGAACAAAAAAAATTCAAGTGAAAACAAGCGCGCAACACACACACACACAAACACACAATCATAACCCACACACACCACACACCCCACCACACACACAACACAAAAACCACACACACATAGATAGGAACGAGGAGGGGAGAGAGAGAGGGAGAAAAAGGGACAGCAGCAGCAGACAGCCCAGAGAGAAAATTCTGACAACGACAAACAACAGAGCACCATGTTTTTAAACCATGTGTGGTCCGGTGCTCTCATGTGTCATCACTGCCCCTGAGTGAAAAATTTCTGGCAACAATCCGCCAGGGCCCGGACACCTGCATGGGCGGCACTCTTTGGGAAATTGTCCGTGT
>JAFLJL010014368.1:5000-15000 GCA_018398815.1 Conus ventricosus | reverse complement strand
ACCCTACTCCCCACCACCACCCCTCCCCCTCCCCATCAGAGAGAGAGAGAGAGAGAAAAAAAAGAGAGAGAGAGAGACAGAGACAGAGACAGAGACACACAGAGAGAGAGAGAGAGTAAACACACGCAGGGTGGAACTTAACCTACCTGAGATATACCAACACACACATACTCTCTCTCTCTCTCTCTCTCTCTCTCTCTCTCTCTCTCTCTCTCTCTCTCTCTCTCTCTCTCACACACACACACACACACACACACACACACACACACACACACACACGCACTCTCTCTCTCTCTCTCTCTCTCTCTCTCTCTCTCTCTCGCGCGCTCTCTCTCTCGGGTCACGTGACAAGATGGCGGACGACAAGCAACTCTTATCTTGAGCTCCGACAAAATTGCGTGGTTACAGTCAGTTTGTGCGCGTTCGGTCCCTCTCTGGCGACTTACACAATTAAGTGTCAGAGTGCTTGGTGTTAGTGTAAGCGACTGCAAAACAACAGAAATGATTGAAACAGAGGTGTGGAGGGCGAGGATAGGGCTCTTCAACGGGACATTACGGTCAGTGAAGAGGGGCAAAACGAAGAAAGATGGCGAGTGGTTAAAGGTGGCAGGAGTGCGCGATATCTTGGTGGGCTTTGTTGTGTTGTGGTGCTTTGCACTGACAATAGTTTCGGCTACCAACATGACACGCGAAGCTTTCGGCCCGCACTCGGTTATCCGAGGGTTACAGAAAACGCCGAAAGGGGTGCCATACGGAACTTTAAGTGCTACGAAACATGGTGGACTGAAGGAAGTGAAAGTGGTGCAGAAGTCGAGTCGGAATGGCCAAGGTTAGGGACTCACGGTGTTGAAATAACATGGACAGAGTTAACATACACTATTGACCAGGCTAACCCGAAGCTGATCCCCTGTGTTGCACTCCTCCTGATGCTTAACCTCACTTATCTCTGGAAGAAGCTTGTCTTAAGTAATGACGTGGAATCGAACCCAGGACCTAGTCTAATACCAACGAGAGCCAGATGAAGAAACCAAGAAACTAGAACACACACTAGAAACAAAACTGACCAACATAGAAACTCAAATGTCACAAATACTCACAGCCATCAATTTACTCTCAGATGCCTTCAGCTCTCAAGCAGAAACTATCAATAGAATCGACCAGAAGCAGACTCATATGGCAGAATCACTCAACCAACTACGCAAAGATGTTTCAGACACGAAAAAAGACATACAAGCAAACAGAGACGCAGTTAAACACTTAGCTGAGAAACAGAACACCACAGTGAATAGAGTTGACAGCATGGAAGATGAGCTAGACAGGCTAGAGAGCTTCTCGAGAAGGAACAATGTGAAGATCTTTGGACTGAAGGAAATGCCGGATGAAAACGGAAAAGAAAACTGCGAAGTCTTGGTAAAAGAACTGTTAGAGAAACATCTACCAGAAGGGATTGGGCAGAAGATGCGATCGAGAGGGCGCATAGATTAGGGAGATTTAACCCGTCAAGTCACCAGCCAAGGCCCGTGTTAGTAAAGATGCTAAGGTGGACAGACGTTATGAAAATACTGAGGAACTCTGTGGCTAGGGAGAGGTTAAAGAAAGAAGGAATTAGATTTGCCAGGACAGGACCAGACGACAGGTAGCGGTTCTAAAAGGACTGAGAGAGGAGGGCAGGTCAGGATACTTCGTTAGAGGCAAACTGTGCATCCGCGAAGGGAACAAAATGCCATACGGACGGTACAACGTGCAGCGCGGAAGAAAGGATCAGGATGACCATGATGAGTTGTCCAGGAGACGAAATGTGATCGGGGATTACCGGGCACACAGTGAACAGATGGGACGAGTCGGGATGTGTAGAGATAGAGAAGACAGTGGTGCCAGAGACTGGGACCTTGAGTGGGAGAGGGAGAAAGAGAGAGAATGAGACAAAATGAGAGAGTGAGAGAGGGGGTTGAGAGAGAGAGAGAGAGAAGACGAGAAAAGAAGTGAAGCGGAAAGGAAGAAATATGGGAGTGAAAGTGGAAAGAACGAAAGAAGAATGAGCAAGGATGATAGAAAACATGTGAGTGTAGATGAGAGCGAGGCAAAGAGTGAAAGCGGAAGTGGATTTGGAAACCCATTTATCTTGGGTAGAACTTGTACATGAAATAGGAGGGGGGGGGTTTCAGAAGAGGACAACGAAATGGAAGATGAGAACTCTCTGATGCAAAGAATGAAAGGATCGAGTGGAAGAAAAGATGTAGAAGAAGAAGGAAAGTATATGAGCATGATCACACCCAGAGTTATGGATGGGAAAGTGCATGCGAGTGAGAAAGGACAGTCAGATGGAATGAAAGAACATAGTAGCATGAAGGATGATGCAAGTTTGACCTCATTAACAGACAAGAACAAAAACAGATAGAAGCCACGGGTCCGCACAGGTCCTCTTTCACTCGAGTGACCCCAAACAACAACAAACTGAACAACTAATCAGCATTTGGGACATACCGGGGTCAGGGGCGTATACACAGCCGGCTCACACGACAGACAACACTGACATACTGATCGACAGCACACCTTGCTCGCGGCATGATAGCGACACTGCAGACACTCCCAATCAAAACACCAGTACTGGCCTAATATATATAGAGAAGGAAAAGTTCAGTAAACCCAGTGCTGATGCAAAGACAGGGCCAGCTCAAAACAAAACAACAGCCTCGCGACAAACACCACTGGACAACACTATTCGGGCGTTACACACAGAAGGCGATGAAAGCGTTAGGCCAAGTGAAACGAGAGAAAGAAAGGATAGATACTCACACTGTAAGCAAACACTCGCTACGATCACACACAAGCACCACCAAAAGCACAAATACACAATCAGGGGGAACCCGCGGGAACTCGACGAAGAAGGAAAGAAAGGAAAAAGAAAAGAAATGAAGACTAGGCCAGGGCCGTTCACAGACAGAACAACAACTGATAATCCAAAAAATCTTTCCTTTCTTTGTTCGAATATTGAAGGTCTCTTGGGAAAATTGGCAGACCCAGATTTCTATGATTTTATTACTACATTTGATATCTGTTGCCTTTCTGAAACATTTACCTATTAATCTTTTGATTTTGATGTAAAATTTCAAGAATTTTTGTGCTTTCATTGCCCAGCTACAAAATTTACAAAGATGGGTCGCCCCTCCGGTGGTATTATTATGATCATTAAAAAGACCATATCAGAATATGTACAATTTATTGATACCAATATGGAAAATGTGTTATGTGTAAAATTGATGAAAAATTTGTTACATGTGTGATAAAGATATTTTGTATTTTGCTGTTTATGTACACCTGTGGACAGTCGTTTTTACTCAGATAAGGATTATTCTTGTACTCTTGATTTGATTGAACAATTTATGGTGTCACAAGTTGAGCAAGGAAATGATTTCTATTATGCATTGGTGGAGACCTAAATGCTCGTATTGGAGAATGGGGCTTGGGTCTTGTCGAGGACAATGATGTATTTGATAAAGAGCAGAATGTGTATGCACGAATATCAAAAGATTCCTACATTAATGGTTTCGGAAAAAGATTGATTGAATTTTGTACAGTCTTTAAGCTTACACCATTAAATGGATTGTGTATGAGAAATTTTGATGGTACCTTCACATTCTTCTCAGAAAGAGGAAATAGTACTATTGATTTTTTCTTATGCTCTATTGAATTGGTTGAAAATGTAATGAAATGCACAGTTAAAGAAAGAGTTGAATCACATCATATGCCAATCATGATGGAAATACAGAGTACTTTACCGGTTACAAAATCAGATGAACAAAGAAACATACACAAGGAAGATAAAATGGGATTTGGCCAAACAACAAGATTATATTTCTTTCTTAGAATCTGAAAGTTCTCAAATAGTCTTAGATCAAATTATGCAGGAAATAGACTATGATGTAGATAGGAGTATAGAAAATTTTAATATGCTATTAAAGGAAGCAGGGAAAAGTATGTGCAAGACAATAGGAATAGGCGGTCCAACCAAAACACCAGTGGGTGGTTTGACAATGATTGTCTACTGAAAAAGAAAGAAGCTAGTCAAGCACTGAGTAAACTTACAAACATTAACAGAAATAAGGACCAGTAAAATTCAAAGGGAGAAAGGAGACTTACAGAATCAAAGAGCTCTCTATCAAGAACTAATCAGAGAAAAAAAGAGGTTATATAAAAACAAAATTTATGATACTCTTACACAAAATCAGAAAGATAGTCAGAAATTTTGGAGCACAATAAGAAGCATTAGGAGAAAAAGAATAAAGCAACCACTTATCACAACTTTGCAATGGAAAGAACACTTTGAAGGTATATTAAATCCACAAATAAATGAGACAAATAATGACCATGAAGTACCTCGGCAAGTTATTGAAGAAGAAATTTTTGTTCAAGATTTAGATGTAGAGATATCTGATAACGAAATAAGTTCAGCTATAAGAAATTGAAATCGGGTAAAGCATCAGGATTAGACGAAATTCCGCCAGAATTCTTGAAAACAATAGGACATAAGATTAATGCCATTTTTAGCAACCATTATTCAATAAGTTGTTCCAAGTCGGTTACTTCCTTTAGAATGGTCCCGAGCAGTCATAGTTCCATTACACAAGAAAGGCAACAAGCAGAACCCAGAAAATTACAGAGGAATATCACTATTGTGCATTACTAAGCAAAATTTTCACAGCAATATTAAATAACAGACTTTACAATTGGGCGAAGAGGAAAACAAAATAAGCAGAGAACAAGCAGGATTTAGGAAAGGTTTTCTACGATAGATCATATTTTTACATTAATAACTATGATAAGTAACTGCTTACATGGTAGACGCAGGAGTAAACTATACATTGCATTCATCGATTACCAAAAAGCTTTTGATTCTGTCAAAAGAGACAAACTGTGGGACAATCCTAAGTAAACATAAAATATCAAACAAAAATGCTTAACATGCTGAAAGGTATTTATAGGAACGTGCAAGCATGCGTAAGACACGGTGCGATCTTAACAGAATTCTTTGAGTGCCCGGTTGGAGTGAAACAAGGTTGCTTACTGTCACCTCTGATTTTCTCTTTACTAATAACGGAAGTAGCGAATAATGTTACAACCAAAGGAAGACAGGGATACCAATTTCTACCTGGAACAGAGGAAATCTTTACCTTATTATTTGCAGATGACATAGCCCTAATTTCCTTAACTCCAGCCGGTCTACAAAATCAGATAAGAAATTTACAAGAAGCTTCAGATTCTTTAGGTTTAACGGTTAACCTACACAAAACTAAAATAATGGTCTTCAGAAAAGGTGGTTACTTAGGCAAAACAGAAAAAATGGTATTACAAAGGTCAAGAAATTGAAGTAGTGAATAGTTACAAATATTTAGGCTTCACCCTGACAACTAAACTTTCTGTAGACATTTCACTTTCGGAATATGCAGGAAGAGCGAAAGGCAAGATTATAGAAATAATGAAAACAATGTACAGTTTAGGACACTTGGATTTAGCTATATATTTTAAATTGTTTGACACACAAGTTAAGCCTTACTCTTGTATTCAGCAGAAGCATGGGGATTAATCAGCTACAAAGCCATAGAAAATATTCATTTATTTGCATGTAAGAAATATTTAGGAGTAGGAAAGAAAACACCAAATAATTTAGTTTATGGGGAGTTGGGAAGATACCCATAAGTATTGATAGTACAATAAGAGTAATTCGATATTGGTTCAGACTTATTAAAATGTCACCTGACAGAATACCAAAACAAGCATATGAAAGAGAGAAGACAGAAATAAACAAACCTCGGAACTGGGCTTTAGAGATAAAACGTTTGTCTAGATATGTATGGCTTTTCTGAAGTTTGGACGAATGAAGGAGTAGGTGATGAATATAGGTTCATTTTATTACTAAACAAAGAATAATAGACTGCTATAACAGAACTGGCACGATAAGTTAGAGAATAGCGAACGCTTTTCAACGTATCTTTCCTTTAAAACTCTACATCAAACCGAGGAATACCTAAGTGTAATTACTATAGCCAAGTTCAGAAAAGCGCTAACTAGACTACGTCTGGGGACAAATGATTTGCATGTAAACAAGAAATATATAGACAATTTAGCGATTACAACATGCCCCTTTTGCCCAGTAGTGGAAACTGAATTACACTTTTTAACAGCTTGTCCTTGTGATAGGAAACTGAGAGATAAATACATTTACAAACATTTTAGAAATATCAATACAATCACATTACAAAGCCTGGTAGAAAATGATAATGCTGAAGTTACACGGGACGTTGCTATGTATGTGTTCTATGCGTTAAAACAGAGAGAATCCCAGCTGTAGTAACAGTATTATAATAATCGCTAATGATGATCAAGACACACATTATTAACCTTCTGGTAGTCGGTACTAATCGGTTGGTCCACATAAATTTTAGTAAGTCCATCGGTATGTGCTTGTATTCTAACAGTAATACTGAGCGAAGAATGGCAAATGGAACATGTTTGTATTAGGATTGGTGCCTTTCATACGGAGAAAATTGCCTTCATATTGAGGCTGGTCACAAAAATTGTTACATGTTCATTAGTCTTAGCCAGCCTTGTATATGTGGGACTTGATTGTTAGGCAAAATAGACATTGTGTTGACTGAAATAAAAATGTTAGTTACTGTTCTGCTGATTTTGATTTTTGCAAGTTGGTTTTGTACGTGATATGTTCCAGCAAAGTTGCACGTATGCCTTAAAATGGTTTAATTGTAGGGTAGGTTGTGTCATCATATATAGATATGTTCGGTCGACCGACCCCTACTATCCCTGTACTGTTTTGTATATAATGATTGGTCATTTTAATTTCAGAATGTGTACCCAGATGAGTTGTAAATTTGGGGAAATGTTTCATGAACCATGTATGTAATTCAACCTACCAGTCAAACTATAAATTTCACATTGCGTGACATATGTGGGCGCAGTCAAAATTCGGTTTTAACATGGTAACGGGTATATATATGGATATAATACAGATTTCGATTTGAATATAGATTTTAATTTTGATGCGACATGGACACTGATTGTGAATTGTCCTGGTTTTCGACTTGAGATAGTCATCAACTTATACTTTTTGAGGTGTCTATGAAATATGAAGATTAACTAGGGTGATAATTGATAGTAAATTTAAAGGCGAGTTAACTGGATACAATTTGGAATTCTATCTCAGGTCTTTTGATCCGTAGCTTATGCACTTCTTATGATGATTGCTGATTCTAATTTGATTTGATCTAATTTGTTGGCTGTGGATTAAATTCTGATTTGAATTTAATTTTGATTGGACCTAGTGGGATACTAAATGTTTTTTCTCTTTAGAAACAAATAAGGTACATAGATATGGACTAGTCAAGTAACTGCTTTGTTGATAAATGTTGATTCAACTTGTTTTGGTCTGATCCATGTTGATGATGTGTCCTGTTTTAATTCAGATTTGATTTTTTGTTGTGTGTTTTCTTCGATTTCTGAACAACGTTGCGTGACTCATGTGAACGGACCGAAGGCCTCACATTAAAAGGCGCGGCATCAGTGCGCGTCAAGAGTCAGAGTCAAGAGAGTCAGAGTCTCTCTCTCTCGCTCGCTCGCTCCCTATCGCTCTCTCTCTCTCTCTCTCTCTCTCTCTCGCTCTCTCTCTCTCTCTCTCTCTCTCTCTCTCTCTCTCTCTCTCTCTCTCTCTCTCTCTCTCTCTCTCTCTCACACACACACACATACACACACACACACACACAACACACACACACGCACCCTCCCCCCACACACACACACACACACACCCTACCCCACACCCCACGCACACCCACACCTCCCACCTCACCGCCAAAACTGACACCCCTCCCCCTCCCTCTCCCTCCCCCCCCCCCCCTCCCCCCCCACCCCCTCCTCCAATACCCCCAATTCCTGACCTGATCACGTTTTCCCGCACCTGGCGGAACTGCTCCGGGGTGAGGTGTTGGAGGATGTTGACGCCCTTCATCTCCAGCGCTGGAAGGTGACGGCGCAGTGGTGGTTCTCCAGCGGCGAGATGTCGTTGTACAGCAAGGCCAGCTCGTGCAGGCGTTGATGGTAGGAGTTGTTGTAGCCCGGGTGGTCGATGTCGTGACAGACGGCCGATATCATCAGGGTCAGGATGTCCAGCGGCTCCATCTTGGAGGGCAGGTCGATCAGCCAGATCAGACCGTACATCTGTTTGGGGGGGGGGGGGGGGGGTGAGGACGAGGGAGGGGTGTTAAAAAGCAGGTGGTGTATTTCTGGACACGGTCAACATTCTGGACTTGTCGGTCGGTCTGGCGTACTCCAAATCATACACACAATGAGATGATGATGATGGTGATGATGGTGGTGATGATGATGATGATGATGATGATGATGATGATGATGATGATGATGATGATGACTACGACGACGACGATGACGATGGCTGCAGCGGTAACGACGACAATGACGACGACGATGATGATAAATGACGACGACGACGATGATGATGCTGACGATGACAACGGCGACGACGACCACGACAAATGACGATGATGATGATGACGACGACGACGACGACGACGACGACGACGACAGAATTTGAATAACACACACACGTGATTTATTTGCCCGCTCATTCTCAGATTCTGCATATGTCACAGTGTGTGAAAATGGGGGAAGGGACAACACAGACAACACGCGCAGTGGCGGCTATTGCCAAAGATGCTGACAAGGACCACAGAACGTGACACATGATGACCACATGGCCATCAATGTCTTCCACCAGCAGGTCATACAGGTGTGGTGACACACCCCAGGGCAGTCAGAAATGCTCACAGCCCTCAGTCCTCAGCTGTGGACCACAGGACACACGTGTTGTGACCGGTCCAGTCTTTTTTTATTCTATGGTCCACCCAGTACTTGTTTTACTACATTTTCTCTTGGATTTTATCCCTCCACTGTACCCTGTAGAATGGTCTCGGACAGGGAGTCAAGGTCGCATCCTATGCCAATTCTTTGCTGTACCCTGAAGATTGGTCTTTGACAGAGAGTGATGGCAAAACACATGCCCATGCACTACTCTGTATTCTATAGAATGGTCCTGGACAGAGAGTCATGACAAAACACACTTGCCCATGCACTTACTCTGTATTCTATAGAATGGTCCTGGACAGAGAGTGATGGCAAAACACATGCCCATGCACTACTCTGTATTCTATAGAATGGTCCTGGACAGAGAGTGATGGCAAAACACATGCCCATGCACCACTCTGTATTCTATAAAAATGGTCCTGGACAGAGAGTGATGGCAAAACACATGCCCATGCACTACTCTGTATTCTATAGAATGGTCCTGGACAGAGAGTGATGGCAAAACACATGCCCATGCACTACTCTGTATTCTATAGAATGGTCCTGGACAGAGGTCATGACAAAACACACTTGCCCATGCACCCCTCTGTTTTCTATAGAATGGTCCTGGACAGAGAGTGATGGCAAAACACACTTGCCCATGCACACTCTGTATTCTATAGAATGGTCCTGGACAGAGAGTGATGGCAAAACACACATGCCCATGCACCACTCTGTATTCTATAGAATGGTCATGGACAGAGAGTCATGGTAAATCACATGTCCACTCTCCATGTACTCATGTAGTATAGTCTTGGACATGACGTCATGGTGAGACACATGTCCACCCCTCCGCTGCACCCTGTATGATGGGTCATGGACAGTGAGCCATTGCCAGATACATTACCCCCTCCCCCTCCTCCACTGTATCCTGTAGAATGGTCTTGGACAGGAAGTCATGGCCACACATGTGCCCATTCTCATCTGTACCCTGTAGAATGGTCTTGGACAGAAAGTTATGGCCACAATGTGCCATTCTCATCTGTACCCTATGGAATGGTCTTGGACAGAAAGTTATGGCCACACATGTGCCCACTCTCATCTGTACCCTGTAGAATGGTCCCGGACA
>JAFLJL010014367.1:0-14639 GCA_018398815.1 Conus ventricosus | reverse complement strand
CCATTTGTCAGAGAGGACACATCATGTTCAAATCGAGCACAGCAGACTTCAGGGATGGAAGAATGGAAAGATGCAAGATGCTGGTGAAGTCCAATATGTACCCCACACACTCTCTCTCCAGTTTGTGGGGAACTCTTGCAAATCTGGAGCAACAGGGAATCTACAGTGCCCTCATCTCATGCAGCTGCCTCACTGGCCCTCACTCGCCCTATCCATACCTGCGACTGTGAAAGGCCTTCAGTGTACAAAACTTGACGCTCACACCTCTCAGAAACAGACTCTCTTCAGATAGATGTGACCAGCTTATGAGAGTGAAAATTGAGGGGTAATGTGTGACTTGACTTTTCTGCTGCTGTCAGAAAATGGAGTGAAACCACAGAAGAATCAAGATCAAGAACTAGAACTTTTGAAGGACTGGATAGTACCAAGGCTAATCTCCATTTCTGTTCAAGTAATTTGCCTTAGTAAATCTTAAAATGTAACACCCACACAGTCACCCAAACATACTCTTCTTTCACACACACACACACACACACACAAACACACACACACACACACGCACACGCTCGTACACACTTTGCTGGATACACAAATGAAGGACACATAAAAAAAAACATCTATTTTATTTTCATTGTGTATTATAGACTGAATGTAAATAATATGTCTGTGCCTTACCCTTTATTGTGTTTGTCACTGCCACCGATGACCCATTAATCTTCAGATTGACCCATTGATTTTTAATAGAGTGGGTCAATTGACCCATAGGAATTTTTCACAAAAATAAACCCTGCTGCTGTACATGCAGATGCACACTATGATACATCAACTATCCCTGAGAAAGGCAAGGATTGTAACGTATACTTGTAATTTGTGGCTGTAATCATGTTTACATCCATTGATTTGGTACTCTCAATAGAATCATACCCTGTATCGTCAGGTACTCTCAGTAGAATCATACCCTGTATCATCGGGTAACTCTCAATAGAATCATACCCTGTATCATCAGGTACTCTCAATAGAATCATACCCTGTATCATCAGGTACTCTCGATAGAATCATACCCTGTATCATCAGGTACTCTCAATAGCATCATACCCTATATCATCAGTACTCTCAGTAGAATCAATCCCTGTATCATCAGGTACTCTCAATAGCATCATACCCTGTATCATCAGGTACTCTCAATAGCATCATACCCTATATCATCAGGTACTCTCAGTAGAATCATACCCTATATCATCAGTACTCTCAATAGCATCATACCCTGTATCATCAGGTACTCTCAATAGCATCATACCCTATATCATCAGGTACTCTCAGTAGAATCATACCCTATATCATCGGGTACTCTCAATAGCATCATACCCTGTATCATCAGGTACTCTCAATAGCATCATACCCTATATCATCAGGTACTCTCAATAGCATCATACCCTGTATCATCAGTACTCTCAATAGCATCATACCCTATATCATCAGGTACTCTCAATAGCATCATACCCTATATCATCAGTACTCTCAGTAGAATCATACCCTATATCATCAGGTACTCTCAGTAGAATCAAAACCCTATATCATCAGGTACTCTCAATAGCATCATACCCTATATCATCAGGTACTCTCAATAGAAATAATTCCCTGTATCATCAGGTACTCTCAATAGCATCATACCCTGTGTAATCTTTTGACCCCCTCACAATGGAGCTTTGCGACAGTTAAGCAGCAGCCCCTGGTTGCTGTTTTAAATGATACCTGGGTACCACGATGAGTTCCAGGTGAAGTACATTTCCACATCCACTCTTTGCTGTTGAAAATGGCACCTGGGTATTACAATGGGCTTCTGTTAACATAACTTACACAAAGAAGCTGGTGCTTTGCTTTTGGATAAATGCAGATAGATTCTGTACCTTTTAAGTGTGTGTTGACATCAAAAGAAGAAGTTTCAAAAGTGTTTTGAACTAAACTTGTTGAGGGTATCAGCATCTCACCATCATTGATATCAAACTGTACCAAGAGTTGAGCTAGCTGGCTACACAAGAAAAAGTTCCAGCAAAAAAAAAAAGTAATGTTCCTACTGCCTTTCAGATCAGTATGTGCCACTCGGCTCTCCTCATTCAGTTTCAAAGCAGCTTCACTGTGACTGCATAGCTTTTTAAACTAGGAACTTTTTGTTTTAACCAATGTAAGAACTGCGGTATGAAATTACTTACCTCCATGATTTATGAAAATACACGTATGTAATTCTGTTTCTTTTTCTTATATATCTTAGCTGAACAAACATGTATGTTGTGCTGTTTGCCTTTGAGTCAAAGACACATACATGGTGCTGTTTCCCTTTTAAAAGCACATCACATTACTGTTTGCCTTTGAGTCAAAGACACATACATGGTGCTGTTTCCCTAAAACACATCACATACTGTTTGCCTTTTAGTGAAACAAATGCATGTCCAATGTTATTTCTCTTTATGTGAAACAAATGTACTCTGCTACTTTCGTTTACATGAAACAATGTACATAGCTGTTCCTTTTTTTATTGGAACAAGTGTGTAGTGCTATTTCCAGCTGTTGAATAAACATACAATCTCTCTTTACATGTTACAAATATACACTGCTGTTTCCCTTTATGTGAAACAAACACACAGGGTATTTCTCCTTTTGTGGAACAAATGCATATATTGCTATTTCTCTGTATGTGGAAGAAACCAAACATACCAAGCTATTTGTGTACGGTGGAGTAAACATTTGTACATATGTTCAGAGCTGTTTCACTTTTTAAGTTGAACAAACACATAGACAACGCATGCACACTGACTGCTGTCATGTCTTGACAAGGAAGCACTATTCCACCAGCTCAGCTGCTCATCATCACTGTGTGTTCTAAGATGGTCAGTCATAGCACTGCACATGAATGTACACAGCCAGACAGACCTACCAAGGCCAGACCCTCACTAACACTTGCTATCGTATCACACTCTTCCATTGGCTGAACAAAAATCACAAGCCCATGTCATGGCTTAGCATGATACCTGGTAGTGAAGCGAAATGGAAAGCGAACTCCTCCCGGCTGAAGTCAGGTGGGAGGTAACGACCCCCCCCCCCCCCCCCCCCCCCCCCCCCCCCCCCCCCCGCCCCCAGTCCTTTTCAATGCAGAGAGTGCATGCTTCAGGTGTCTACATGGTGTTGTATGGGTGTTAAATGATGTGAGAATGCACTTTCGGTTCGAAGCATAAACTGCATGTCAACCGATAGTTAAATTCCCGCTGATTACGAATTTAAAAGAGGCAAGATTTATTTTCCCATTTAAAGAAAATATTTAGCTTTCAAAAGTCGAGTCAGAATGTCAAGGGTTTCTGACCAGTGCGATGCGCCATAGACAGTTTGTGCCACTTCCCGCCTCCTCAACCCCATCTCCTGACGTGCCTTCACCTTCACTGACTTCAGCGGCAGTGCCAAGTGCAGATCGCGCGCGCGGTGAGATGAGTAAGTGTAACGTGGATAGTAAAGAAAGATGAATTAGAGAGAGAGAGAGAGAGAGAGAGAGAGAGAGAAGAGAGAGAGAGAGAGAGAGTGAGTTAAGTTCAGATGACAAAGACTGTATTAGTAGCTCATGTTTATTTACAGTACCACTCATGGCATAGATTTTTCACACACACACACACACACACACACACACAGAGTCACAACACACACACACACACACACACACACACACACACACACACACACACACACACACACACCATGAAAAGAAAAAAAATCAAGTTCACTTTTCACCCGGGTAACAGATAGCCTTCTTATCGCAGTGTATTTCTATGGTCGTGCAGTGTGATCAAACAATGGCAGCGCTCTTTCTACATCACAAGAGCGTTAATCCAGACATTGTGGCTATGCGCGGGAATGAATTTAAATATGCTACTGTCTGATTCCGAATCACAAACATTATTTAAACAAAAGTATTTTTGTTTTCAGAAATGGTTTTTACATAGTCGGTGTGTATTGATGCAGCTTTACAGAAACCATGAAGAAAGGATACTGTGATCTTCCTCCACCATCTACTGAATCATCAGTACTTCAGCTGGACAACCATCGGCGTCATCAACTGCCATAAGAAATGTAAGACCGAGTATATGCATTATATGTCAAGAGAAAGTAAGAAAAGCTTGTTCAGTCCTACAAAAGCCAAACATGGAGGTTCTGGATATCAATATGTTGGAGAAAAACTTAAGGAAATTTCATGACCTGGCTACCGTTTTTCAGATACTGACCTCTCACATTGGATGATGGATCAGTGTCGCCGAAACACTTCGAAAACAATGTGCGTGTGGCATAAAACATGCCGTGACAAAATAAACAGTCGATGTGCAACGAGCTAAACGCAAATTGCAAAGTGAAGATGCTCCTTCAAGTCCAACAAAGACAAGAAAAGAACTGTGCAGCAGAACCTGACTGTTTTTCTGTGGCGGTCTCCTACTGCTGGCTCATCTTTCATGAAGTGTCTACAATGGAACTGGACGAGAAAGTCAGAAAGAAAGCTACTTTTCTAAGGGATAACATGCTGCTGAATAATTGGCAGCTGAGACATGATAGCAACAGATTCTGTCTACCATAACACATGTCTGCAAGCATTTTACAAACAGCTTCAAAGGCTGAAGCACAAAGCAAACAGGAGGAAATCTAATGAGACTGGGGATGGCATTTGGAAAGCATTGCGTTTGCAGAGCTTGTCTCCTATATACAGAGCTTTCAACGTGATGAACAGTTGCACCAATGTTTCATATGACAAGTCTCCTGAAAGTTGTATAAGTTACGTCTCCATGCATTGGTGTTCCAGCCAGCTTTGTGCATTCAACACGACTTCGGCAAAGACTTTTGCAAGCCTGTCCAATGCTTCAAGAATGCCCTTGATCATGCCCATGAACAGTGTAATGCCATGATCAAAGGTGATTGAGTGCAGTCGGATTAACAACTAACCCAGCAGCTCTCCGTAATGGATGGTTGCAGGGCCAGAAATCACCCGTTTCTGCAGTTTTGAACAGCAAATATCTAGGCCATCAGGATGATGGAACATCATGAGCAATCAGCAGCAATGCAGAACAATTTCATGGCAGATGTTCAGAAGCTTCTTGCTGTTTTTTGAAGAAGCTGGCAGTCCCATTTGAGGATGACAGTGGTGTTCCTTTGCCATGGACACCAAAGTTGTCACAGATGTTTCAGGCAGTGACAGCAGTTCGTGATGTCATCTCTATTGGAAACAACAATATCATGATTTTTGTTACTCAAAGACTCGTAGATAGACTACTTCTGTAACATCACCGTTATCACGAAACAAACTGAGAATCTTTGTTCAGAAGAAAACAGCACAGAAAGCCAACATCACCTCTCTGTGCAGTGACTGCTCCTTGTTTTCAAGATTGTACATTGCCTGTCAGACAAGGAAGGGGGATCTACCTGATCTTCCGTCACGAAAACCACCTACACCCCCAGCGCTCAGCAGAAATGGAGATATTAGATCTGGGAAAAAGTCAGACCTCCTCAGATGTCTTGAAAGCATGAGCACTTGTAATCCCCTTGTTTTAGAAGAACTTGGCGGGAACATGATGAGATCATGAACGATGCAGTATGTTCAGTTTTTCGACATGACACAATCCGAAGCTGATGACATCCTTGTGAAATGATGAAGCTTATGTTTCGAGAGTGTCCAACTGGAAAAGACATCCTAGCTGCATGCACATTGAACTCAACACAAGAGACAGGCAACTCTTCAACATTCACAGAATGGACCTCTACAACTAGATGCCCTAATACTAGATGGTGCCTTCATCGTTCAGCTTCTGTCTCCAAAACATCGCGCACATTTCAAGAATATGCAGACTTAGTCTTTGTTCCCTATGTCTTTGCCCATTGAAGAACGTGACTCTTTCCTACAAATAGCATCTGAAAACAACTAACTGGGGACAGCTTGAAATCATCCACAAGACAGAAGCGTGGCCATGGACAACAACGAAAAGTAACCCCGAGTTCTCCAATCCCAGCAAATTGGAAGAGTTTCCTGAGAAATGATGCAAACAAAGAAGATCTGTTTCAGTTTTTAGCGAAGGAACTAGTTCATCTTAAAGTAGCTGAAAAAGTCATTGTCACCACATGTCAGGAGAAAGTTATGTGCTCTTCCACTGCTGTTTATTTGTCAAACATTGATGGTGCAACCAAGAGGAGGCAGACACTCTATGTTTCTTCAACGCTGCTGACTGCAATCCAGCAAGGACGCAGCAGGATTTCAATCAGAACAGCAACACTGACGTAGTTGTCCTGGCTATCTTCTTTGCTGTCAAAATCCAAGCTGAGAGCTAATGGGTTGCTTTTGGTTCTGGAAAACATTTCATTACATTGCAGCACATACGATAGCTACCAGCCTTCCGTCCAAGCAAATCCAGGCTTTGCCATTTTTTCATGCATTTACTGGTTGTGACACTGTCTCTTTTTTTCTCAGGGAAAGGGAAAGTCACAGCATGGACGACATGGCAGCCTTTCCAGTGT
This sequence comes from Conus ventricosus, assembly GCA_018398815.1. NCBI lineage: Eukaryota > Metazoa > Mollusca > Gastropoda > Neogastropoda > Conidae > Conus > Conus ventricosus. The sequence goes on along the minus strand of JAFLJL010014367.1, from coordinate 8,105 downwards.
GACTGACTCTTTCCTACAAATAGCATCTGAAAACAACAAACTGGGGACTGCTTCAACATGATTGAGAAGTTCGTTGTCTGATGTATGAGAAGAATAGTACAATGACAACAGTCAAACGAAGCAAGACAACGACTTTTTCTCAGAGATGCAGATCTCTTGAAAACATTCCCCCAACTGCAGATGCGTTATATCAACATGTTTCTTCGTGCTACTTTCCAGTCCGATTTGTTTGGAAACAATCACTAGTGAGGACTCCCTCTCTTCCTTCTCCAAAGATTGGGATGGACACAAGACGCAGACAATTGTTGGAAGCCTGTTTGGACCACCTTGAGTCAGGCAGAAGATTCCTGTTATGAACTCCTCCGTTGTGGGTGCAAGAAGGGCTGCAATGTGAAGTGCAATGCGCTACCTCTGGTCTCCAGTGTACAGCCCTATGCTTCTGTGGAGAGATTGTGACCAGGACTAGAGTGATAAACGCCAGACAACCGCACTTAGTGAGTAGTTTGCAACTGTAGAGCACCCTAGAGTGTAAACATAATTGCATGCTTATGTGTGGACGTTTTCTGATGAAATTAAGCATGATACATAAGGTGACCTACATTTATCCTGTTTTTCTTCTGTTGTATTGTTATTGTTTGCCGTTTAATTTTCTTGGTCCATTACATAACTCGAAGTCATTAAACACAAAACAAAAAACTTTTTTTAAAAATCAGAGTAAACAAAAGAAGGATCAGCCAGGCAGTATAACGCTGTACAAGGAAACAGGCATTGGCAAGCTTATGACCTACTTTGGATGGCAAAGTAGGTCATTATGAATAAAAAGACTAATTTAGGCTAAATGTGTATTAATTCAATCATTGTACCCAGTCTGCATATAATACATGCATTGTGTGTATAAAATATAATCTGGTGATAGTTTAGCAAGTATCAGAAAATCACCAAAACATTGCCGCATGACCTAATTTTGACAGGCAGTTACACAATTTCAGTAACTAAGAGAGCTTGCCTCTTTTAAAAAATTCAATCTAGACACATGCCTACACCTTCAGACAAAAGGGTTTGCTTCGAACCAAAAGTGCATTCTGATGACCAAAAATGTTGCTTAACAACCATACTATGGTCGGGGTGGGATTGGACTCGCCTTGTCTTCAGGAGTGATTGGCGCCGACGCCTTGTGTCAACACACGGTGGCTGTTGTGAGATCAGCAAAGAAATGGTGCAGGCTGATGTTAGAGGCGAGGCAGGGAGAGGGGCGCCGAGGGACTGGCTCAGCATGGTGTGTGGTGTGGCTGGGGGTCGTAGTGTGTGGTGCAGGACTGGGGGCCCTCTGGATTGGTCACTTCGTGGAATACAGCCCCTGCCACCCTGCCTACCTCCACCCCACCTCCACTTTCTTCTTGTGGCTTATCCCTGCTTGAATAACTCTCTCTCTCTCTCTCTCTCCTCTCTCTCTCTCTCTCTCTCTCTCTCTCTCTCTTTGTCCTCTCTCTCTCTCTCTCTCTCTCTCTCTCTCTCTCTCTCTTCCTCTCTCTCTCTCTCTCTCTCTCTCTCTCTCTCTCACACACACACACACACACACACACAGGTTTTTTATCACAGTGTCCCCTGTGTCTGTCTGTCTGTCTCTTTCTCTCTCTCTCTCTCTCTCTCTCTCTCTCTCTCTCTCTCTCTCTCTCTCCTCTCTCTTTCTCTCCTCTCTCCTGTCTTTCTCTCTCACCCTCCCTCCCTCCCCACCTCTCATACACACACACAAGCACATGCGAACACATGCACACTCATGCATGTATGCATGGACGCATGCATACAAACTCACACACATACACATGTACACAGACTCTTACACACAGACGCTCTCTCTTTCTCTCTCTTTTTCTGTGTGTGTGTCAAACATGCGCATATATACCCACGCTCATTTGTAGACACACATATGCACGCGCACACACATATGCACGCACGCACGCACATGCACACACACACACACTCTCTCTCTCTCTCTCTCTCTCTCTCTCTCTCTCTCTCTCTCTCTTCTCTCTCTCTCTCTCTCCTCTCTCTCTCTCTCTCTCTCTCTCTGTGGGATCCTGTTCAGGGTGATTGATATTCCTGTCCCTCCCCCCATCAGGAGGCCATAGAGAGCTGTGACCTGCCAAAGTGGTGCTGAGGGTCGGGGCGGGGATTTATGGCCACAGCGAGGTCTGGACCAGCGGGTGTCTGTCTGAAGGGGGTGGAGAAGGGTGGGGAGGGGTCAGGGTCACTGAATGGCTATTATGGGGAACTGTAGTGACCCTTCACCTGTCTGACTTTGGTTGACGTCAGACCTGGGCTGCCGGACAGGGATAGGGAAGGAAATTGTGCAGAGAGTAGGAGAGGAGAAAATGATATAGCGAAAGGGGTTGGAGTAAAGGGGAGAGGGAGAGAATGGAGGAGGAAAGAATACTTTGTAAAGGAGGAAGAAAAATAAATGGTAAAGGAGGAGAGAGATAGAAGAGAAAAAATATGTGTGTCATTGTTCTTATGATCAAATCAGTAAACACATGATTGCCCTTCCACTCTATGTGAGTGTGTGGGCATGACTCTGTGTGTGTGTGTGTGTGTGTGTGTGTGTGTGTGTGTGTGTGTGTGTGACTGTGTGCGTGCTGCGCACAACAGTAAAAGGGGTCAGTTTACTTACTGGTCAAAACAGGACTGTCAGTGAATTTCTCTGCTTGGCTGGTCGGAGATTAAGCGGTATTGGCTCACACATACCCACCGCTTCACCGGTTCCACTACAAAGGGCCTGCGTGTGTGCCTGCTGCATTGATCGGCACGCTTGAATGGCTGACGTGGATTGGATTTGGCATGCAGGGGTAATAGCCGCCACCGGAAGAATCGTGTGGTTTTGTGCCAGCATTGTGAGGCTATGGACTTTGGATCAGGGAGCTGTCGTCACTGGCTTTGCGACAGTCCAGAGGGAGTTGGCTTGGGAAATAGGCTTCCTTATTAAGTTTCAACTATCCCAGTTCTCGTCTACAGTAAACATTCAGAGAGGTTCACTACACTCCTGTGTCATGACCTATCTCCTGAAGCTTGCCAACAGCTTTGTTTGTCCGAGATTGTATTATGACAGAATTCCTGAGTCAGCATTGTGACAGGTGTTTCATGAGCCTTGTCATAAGTCTTGTTTGGCAACAGGCTTTCCATAAGCTTGTATCATGATACTTGAATTCTGAATCTGGGCACTCAAAGCTTTCCTGAAGCCATTAGCATTGAAACAAGCTTTCCCTGAGTCTGCTTGAAAACAGGCAATCCCTCGCTGTGTATGACAAGAGACAGTCCCTAAGTTTGTTGTCATAACAGCGTTACCTTAGTCTGTGTAACGGACAGTGCTGAAGTCTGTATCATAACAGGCAATCCTTAAGTCACTGTGATAACAGGTAATCCCCAGAGTCGGTTATCATAGCAGGCAGTCTCGAAGTTGATCATGATAATAGGCAGTTTTTAAGTATGTTGTAACAAGCAGTTCTTAAGTTAGTATCACAACAGACATTACCAAAGTAAGTATCATGACTGGCGGTCCCTAAGTCAGTATCACAACAGACATTACCCAAGTCAGTATCGTAACAGACATTACCCAAGTCTGTATCATGACAGGCATTACCCAAGTCTGTACCAAGACAGGCAGTCCCAAATCAGTATCATGACAGATATTACCCAAGTCTGTATCCTAACAGACATTACCCAAGTCTGTATAATAACAGACATTATCAAAGTCTGTAACGTAACAGGCAGTCCCAAAATCAGTATGATAACAGACATTACCAAGATTCATACTTTTAATCATAAAAGGCCAAAATTGTCAGCTACCAAGCTGACAAATAGAAGAAGAAATAAATAACACAACAGACACAACACATTTCAGCCTGTTGGCTCGTCTTCAGGCAGGATAAACAACATTCCAAACATTGGAAACCAAGGATGAAGCAACAGTCACTAATCTCTTTGATCTGGATGCACTGTAGTGTGGATGAAAAACTCCAGAGAAAAAGAGTCAAAAGGTGGAAAGGTACCGTGTGTGTTCTGTGTGTTTGTTGCTTTGTTTGGTGGATCAGCAAAATTGTGTTTTGGCTTGAATGATTCCGTTTTCCACCAGCAGTCACCCCCTTTGAAACCAGGCTTTAAAAAGATTTCCCATACCTCCTCTCCTATCTCTCTCTTTCTCTCTCTCTGTCTCTCTCTCTGTGTCTCTGTCTGTCACTCTGTCTCTCTCTCTATCAATTTGCTCAATGATGTAGTCATTTGATTTGTTATAGGCGTTCAACATAATGGCAGGTTACTGTGTAAAGGTGGAATTAAGCATACGTAACTCCCCCGAAGTCGGAGTGTGGCTGACCCATGTGGCGGGTAGTCAAAAATGGTCACACACATAATGTTCTCATCCCCAGCTGATGCATTTGTACCGTAATGTTCAAGTACTTTGGCTGTTCGGATGATCCCTGGTGTCTTTTAGCCAGGGAACGACGACAACAACAGACAGCAGCATACATAACAAGTATAAAAGAGAACAAGTCATTGGTACGGCCTTTTCCTTTGTCCTCCCAAACATGTGGCAGTGTACAGTGGGTGACCTGTGGACATGAGTTCAATAACTTGTATCATGCTGTCCACAGTAGATGGTGTCCCAAGAGCTAAGCTAACAACTGTCTGACAAACTGGCCCATTACCTCAGAGATAGAGGGAGAGATTGGATCACTCCGTTTGTCACTTGGATCGTAATTTTATGGAGGGAGGGAAAAGTCTTCATTTTTTTTTACTGTGTTTCTCAGGCCAGGGAGTGTTTTTTTCCTCCTGGGTCCTCGACTTTGATTTGCTACAAGTGTGTGGGTGCGAGAGAAAGAGAGAGAGAGAGATTTAGGGTGATATAAAATATCCCCCTCAACTCCCTCATGTTTTACTCATGCTGAACTGGTTTGGAATTGGAGTGTCAATGTTCTGTTGTTGATCTCCATATGTTGGAATGTCTTTTGGGGGGGGGGGGGGGGGGGGGTGTCACTTTTTTGTGCTCTCCTAAAGGAATGCAAACAAACACGTACTATGCATTGTTATTGTCAGCGCTAGTGTATTGTCAGCAGTGAATGGTAATCCAAACCCAGATGTATTACACAAGGTGTGGAGGTGTGTGCTGGGATTAATTCAGAGTCTTCAGCCAAACATGATTAGATTGTGTTGCTTAATTGTGCAGAATAAGCCTGTTTAAAGAGTGGTGCACTATTTCTCTCTCTCTCTCTCTCTCTCACTCTCTCTCTCCTCTCCTCTCTCTCTCTCTCTCTCTCTCTCTCTCTCTCTCTCTCTCAGTTAGATTAAAGTAACTAATTTCTACAAATACTTAGGCATGATTTTTACAACAAAGTAAAGTTTACAAAACCCAGTAACAGAGACTTGTAGAAAAGGAAAAAACAGGTGTTACAGAGATTCTAAGGGCTTTGCGCAAACTTAACTCAATTGATCCAAGAGTATTCTGGAAACTCTTCGATGCCAAAATTGAGCCAGTTCTTACATAATGGTGCTGAAATATGGGGACTTCATAACAACAAAGATTTAGAACAAGTACATATGTTTGCAATTAAGCGCTTTTTAAATGTTCCCTTACATTTTTTTGATACTGTAATCTATGGTGAAACCGGCAGATACCCATTGTATATTAGGTCAAACATTACATGTATAAAATACTGGCTAAGTCTGCTGAGGCTTCCTGCCTCAAGACTTTGTAAACAGGCTTATGAAATGTTACTGAATGAGCATGAACGGGGAAAAGAAAATTGGGTGTATTCTGTTTTAAGAAGGTTTTGACTACTCACGGATTTGGAATTGTATAGATGTGCCAGGGAGTTGGGTATGAGGATGGTTTTATTCTGGAATTCAAAGACAGAATGATAGCTTCATATAAACAAACTGGCATTCGAAAATGGAAAACACAGATAAATATAACTGGTTTTATGGCTTTCAAAGCATATTCGAAACAGAAAAGTATATTTCAGTAATAACGAACAGATGGCGTAAGATTTGTCTCTCCAGACATAGGACAAGGACTCTTGGTCTAAACGCCCATAAAAGATGGTTCTATACTGAGTCATCTACAGCGTGATGGTTCTATACTGAGTCATCTACAGCGTCACCTTGTCCATTGTGTGGCTTCCTTAGGGAGGATGATTGCATTTTTTGTTTCATTGTAAAAATTGCAGTGCTATACATGATAAGTGTGTAGTTTTCAAAAGAATGTTGCCATAAATCAGACATAATTTGGAGTTTTAAAAACTGAATTATGACGATATATCAGTGAAATCACTTGCCAGATATATTGCAGAGGCATTGAAAATAGGAGCAGAGGTCATCATCAACTAGAACTTACGACGTTCAAATGAAAAATTAATACTACATAATAAAATATTTGGTTATCGTATTTACATATTTACTTATATGAATAATATTAAACTGGATGGTCAAGATGCTGGCGTATTTTGCTTGTATTTCAAGCTTTCAATTGATTGATGTTTATTTTATGTTTGTTACTTTCGTTTTCGATATGATTATTTGTGCTGTACCCCCCATGTCACTAAGGCTGTATAGCTAATGACATTAAACGTGTTCAGTGTCTCTCTCTCTCTCTCTCTCTCTCTCTCTCTCTCTCTCTCTCTCTCTCTCTCCTCTCTCCCCTCTCTCTCTCTCTCTCTCTCTCTCTGTGTGTTGTGTGTGTGTGTCTCTCTCTGTCTCTCTCTCTCTCTGTCTCTCTCTTCTTTTTATGTACACTTACTGAGTTACTCACCTAAAAATAATGCTAAAAATGTTTTCAATGTTTTGTGATAAGCCCAAAGAAGTTAAGTACATGTATCCATGCATCCACACATGTGTGCTCTCTCTCTCTCTCTCTCTCTCTCTCACACACACACACACACACACACACACACACACACACACACACACACACACACACACACACACACCAAGCTCATATGCATTGAACACATATACATGCACACCAGAGACAACACACATACTTGAACACAGACGCTTTCATCTTACGTCAAAATAATTCTTACAGCTGAAGTTCTTACTCTGGGTATTTTATAATAAGACCAAAGAAATTTCGAGTACACATGCATGCATGCATGTACTCATGCACACACGCACGCACACACGCATGCATGCACGCACGCACGCACACGCGCGCACACACACACACGTACACACACACACACACACACACACACACACACACACACACACACACACAAGCTCGAGTACAGGTACAAATATGCATCTACACAAGACACACACGCACACACACACACACACACACACACACACACACACACACACACACACACACACACACAACACAGAGTTAAATACACACTCCATCATCTTGTGTCATGGTACTTTTTCCAGCAGGAGTTCTTGCTCCTGATCTTAGCACATGGCGCTGAGATGTCAAAATAGTGGAAATAAATATTGGTTACCCCCAATCCCACCCCCACCCCCCACCCCTTAGACCATCTTTCTTACTGAGCCAAGAGTGAGAGAAAACAGTGAGGTGAACAAAGGTCTCTTTCAGTCTTTATTTCTCTTTGTGTGTATTTGATTGTTTAAATGGTTGATTAAACTGTACTCATGTATGTTAACAGTGCTCTTGTGTTCGTGAACATTACCATCTCAACAGTTAACATACCTATGTGTGTGTGTATCCAGTATCATTTTTTTTTTTCCGACTGCTTTCAGTGTTGTCTGTGTGGCACATACCAGAGTGGACAACACATGCACATACGCACACACGCGCGTGCGCACACACACACACACACACACACACACACACACACACACACACAAGTGCAAATAGGTTCAGAGACTGAGTTAACCTGCGAGCATTGTAGTGATAGTAAAGAAGGAAATAAAATAAGTGAATAAAAGAATAAGGTAGAAAGCAAAACCACATAAGCAAACAAATAGATAAATGAAATGCATGACTTTAGCGAATAAGTTCAGATCTGCTTTGTGGTAAAATGAACAAAGCTGAATTACTCGTAAGAAAATTACTCACGTTGGACAGTAGCTTCTTACCACCAGAGAACAGTTGT
>JAFLJL010014366.1:0-17341 GCA_018398815.1 Conus ventricosus | reverse complement strand
CACAGTCTGCGTATCACGCTATGTGCTACTCAGTCATCTTTTCGCCATTTTAATGTTACGAGGAATTCACGATCTGTATGCACTCTTCACATTAAACAGGAAATGGATTGGCTAAATCGTGTTTATGCGCCTAATCTAGATCACCTGCCTTTGGTCTAAAAATCCACTGTCACGAACTGTAGCCTTGCTTTAACGAAAAGTACAGTGGGGATTTCAAACGAACAGAACCTGGATTTGAGGAGACTGGGTTGTTTTAAACGTTGTCGTTCTGAAGCTCACGTACGGACGCAACATATTGCGGCAGTACATGTATGGCCGCAGTGATAGGGATGGATTACGAGTCACATGGGTATTTGTCTCTTCACGGTGGTGGGTGGAATGGTCGGTTGGTTGGCATTCTTTGGTTATCCGACTCAAAAGGTGCAATCTCAGATCGCTCATCCGAGAAACAAGCGAGAGTAAGTATAACACCGATTCTGACTCACTTGCCTTACTCCACCACGTTTTTGGGCGAAAGTGGCTAAAAGCCGCCTATTTCTTGTTCTCTGACAAGTAAACAAAAATATCGACCCTACAAACAAACATTACTGTGTCGGGTTATCGTTTTCATACTAATTTACTAAAAACTTTTCAGATTTCAGTTTTGTTTATCTATGTTTTTCCTGGTCAATTTTTCAATAACATCATTTCGCGCAACATTCTTCAAATGAGTCTTTGGTCGTTCATGGGAAAATAAAAAATACAGCTGTAACTTTTCTTAATGTCTTTAAAAACCCGAGTTATATTTTTGGCATAAAATCCACACACTTTCCCAGCTTAGCCTTCCGCTGAAAAGTAGTTTCGACAAGTGTTTCTTACTTTTTAACTATGTCTCTTTCTGCCGAAAGTCATCTCTAATAAATAGTTCTGCGGTTCTTCAAACAGTCTATAAAACGTTCTAAACACTAATCCGTTTATTGCTAGGATTAACTAAATATATGTCTTCATCTGTCCATATTAACCTTCTATTATATATGCTTTGTTCCATTGAAGTGTGGACAGAATAATACCATATGATTAAATTATAACGATTAAACTGTTGGTAACAGGTCGAGGATAATTATTGTTTTTTCCACAACAGTCTGCCCACAAATCAATGAGCAATGAGTTTTTGTCATAAGTCTTAACTGCTCCATAGTTTATAAAGAGTTGAATCTTTATTAGTTATTATTTTTATCTTACTCTCGGTCAAAACTTGTTCAGTATATTAAACCTATGAGGCCTAAATGTGTAAGATTAATCCAATTTAGTCCTGTAAGATCGTTTCTAGTTAAGTCAACAGTGTTTTGTTGCTTGTTGTTTGATCTTATATCCTCGCCATGTGAAGAAACCGACGTCAAACAACGTTAAGCGTTTCAAACGTCTAAGTTTTGCAGCTAATTTTAATTCCTTTTATAAGGTCATCACTAACGCCCACAACCCCATCCCTCTCCAACATCTTTTAAAGACTGAAATTTCACAAATCATTGGTGAACGTGTATCCTAATTTTCTGCTTGGAATAGGAACTGTAATTTTGTAGAAGCTTTTCTTTACAACTGTTTCTTTTCTGTGGAGGATGTACTGTTTTTTCCCCATACGGCGTTATTTCAATTTCTTTCCGACTATGATCGGACTCCGGTATATGACTTACATGTAAAGGGCCAGAGTTGAATGCTTTTTCTGAAACTTTTTGCGGTTCTAAAATATGTAAATGGGCTTATGTATTCAAATTTTATTTCAAATTCTAATTTGGTTTTCTACGTGCCCTTTGAGGTCAGGTTGAGTTCTAAACTATTTTATATTCTTAATGGCCAAACATTATTTGCTTCTAGATTGCGTTTAGTTGTTCTGTTTAGGAACCTTTTTGTGTCGTCAACCTCTTCGTTTATAATCACCCATCTTTTGTGTACTCAAAACCATACAAAGTGCCTATCTCACCTTCTGTCAAAGTCACAACGTCTGCAAGGTCTTTTAATCTAATGTTATACACCTCACGGAGCTAATGTAACTCTGATTCTTCTGGCCCCCTCGACATTATTTTTTAGTACAGTTTATTATTTTATTTCCAAAACAATGTGCAGTTATCACATTCACAACTTTCCCTGTTTTTGTGTTTGATTTTTATTTTAAATGATTCGACCTTCACAATAATCTTTTAATACTGTAAATTAGGGCATTGTATAATTCTATAAATCGCAATATGCAGTTTCCCTGACGGAAAGAGCTCTTTAAAACAGTTGAGGCCGCCTTCCATCATATAAGTTTTCAACAGTGCTTAGATCAACTCAAATGAAACATTGAGGAATGAATGTAATGCAAGATCGAGCAGGATTTTCTCCCCTCATAGTTGGTTTTTGTCTGGCACAACTCTAAATCTATGATGGTCATCTGCAAAGCCTAACATTTTAGCTAGTCTTTATCAAAAAAGTAACTTTTGCTTCTTCAGGTTTGAATGTTAATATGTTTTTAGATTTGCTTTGTAAGTTGTGAGTAATGTCTCAAGTTACTCATTGCTTCTTTAAGTGGAGCAAACCCGTAATAAACCCATCAGGTATTGTTAATCAGGCTAAAACTTTGACCCCTGTTGGAGTCAATTTTTAGAACCTTATATTCTCCTGGCTTTACTTATATTAAACCATACGACTTTTTAGACATATTTCATGGGTGCGCCGTTTTGGTTTCGCAGTTTGTTCTTAATAGCTTGTTCTAAAAACGAAGGCGGTCTTGAGGTGTTATTGTTACAAACACTTTTTAAACAAAGTAAATTGAGTGCATTTTCAAAATTTACTGATGCAAAATATTCTGTTGGCCGCACTCAATCTTAAAAATATTGTAAGCAATGATTCTCTTGACATTGCTGTGACCCAAACTGCCTCTTTTCATAAAAAGGTGATACTCCATTGAAGAGCTATCTTACCCCCCTATGAAAAAGAGCACATCCAGAAAGCGTGTGGTATAGTCATCGATGCAGTTTTTATCAGAACCAGTTAACTTTGCTGTGTCTTGTGATCATCTGGGTGCGGAGTGGCGTTTGCCGATCATTTAATCACAATGATCTTTTGGTTGAGGTCAGTGTACAGGATTTCATTTCTATTACACCTTCAGGCGTATTTTGGACTGATACTGCAAGCACATTACGAATGACAACTCGTTGAATCCAGTCAGCAACTGAATAGACATGAAGGCTTTGGGAAAGGATCTGTAACGAATTTAATATTAACATCAGACAGACTTTAGACAAAGTTGGATTTGATCATGGAATAGGCCCCATTTATTTTCGGGGCACGCAACAGATAGTATAAATTTGTCTTGAAAACCTCCTTTCAAAATTGTTCAGCCTGGTCCATAGAAGCAAGAGCATTAAAACCTGCCTTGGACGGACATTTTTATCGTGACATTCTAAGGGCCTAATAGGGTCGGGAATAGAAACGAATAAACGCTCTATTCGTACTACGTTGGTGTTTGCTAGGGGCCGCAAAGCACCGGCAAGATCGGGGCATAAACTGATCCTTCTATGGCTCTTGACGACACAAATAACAATACTTAGCAAATTTAGGAGGACTCTATTAATTCTACAGTTGATTACCTTCAAGTATTAAAAGATACCAAAATGTTTTTCAATACGCAGATCGAAGTAGACTTTTCTGTTGGCACTGGTTATTAAATGCTACCTTCTACCTTAGACTCAGATAGGTTACCAATAATAAACTATAATATATGAATTTTTATATGCAGGCAAATGAACAGAAGTTGGGAAAAACGGACAGAAATTTCCTGAGCAGCAGTAATATTGGCAAGAAGTAAGAACACCCAGATTAAGTCACTATAACCGCGGCCCAAAACCCCAAATGCCATTGAAGACTCAGCCAAAGCTGCGGACTCTGTTCGCGATGACCATGAATATGAAAAGACAGCGCTTGTTCTTGGATATTAACAGGCCTAGGATACTTGGTCTTTATCTTACTAAAAAATTATTAACCCAACTATAAGGAGAACTAATGTCATAAGTGCTCGGCATTAAGCCAACTCTTTGCATTGCTGTAGGACAAAAGCCAGCTATCATTACCTCCTAATATACCCGTTACAAGAGTCTCTAGCTTTACTGGCTAATTTTTTTTATAAACTCGCAAGATGATCAAGGCTGTTTTTTTACATGATTTATCAGCGATGGACGGCGGAGGTTACTGGACTTTGACTCCACGCCGCCTGTTATAGCCATCACAGTGTTCTTATTGCAAACCTAAGGCGGGGGGGGGACTGTTTATAAAGCTTGCTAATGTGAGCTCCTTGCTCTCTAACACGCGTTCGTATTCGTTCTGCTAGCGTTTTGTGTCTTCATATAATTTTCGGATTAGTTTCTCTTATTCTATTCACTTGTGTTCGTAATTGGTCTCGGTTAGTAGTTAAGCACTTCTAGTCTTGCTGATATCTCTCTTGTTCAAGATTTTTAAGGTGCTTTGGGTTATTCTTTTTTTAATATCAGGCCCTACGATGCGGTCATCAGGCCTCAACGAGTTTTTTCTTTTTCTTTGTTATATGCTATTTAGTTCACCTAGTTTCTGCTAAATTGTTTGTTAAATCGCCCTTTGATGGTTTTTAAAGTACGATCAGGGCTATATAATTCTCGCATGGGTAGCAGCGGCGAGCGTGTATAGTCTTTAACGCTTGTTTCTTCTGAAAAACTGGATTCTGCTTCTTTTACTTTAATTATTCACCTTGCTATTGATTTAATTCTTAAGTTCCATTGTTTTGCATTTGGGTTATCTGTTGGGAGTTCTTGCAGTGTGTTTTGAAGTTTAGAAACTGCCTCCGCCCTTATTTTTGTCCTAACAAGGCAAGGCGATTTTGATCTTTCACACTGAGTATTTTCTAATTGAACCCACGGCCTAAAACATATGATGGGTCTTTTTTAGTTGTAAGTGAACAAGTTGGTCCTTGGTCGCCTCCTCACAAACATATGGTCATTTTTACTTCAAAATCATTAGGGTCTATATATCGGGAGGTTCTTGGCCTAAACTTCTTTGGTATAATTGATTGGACCTTACTTTCTGTTAATTTTTTTTATATCCGACTTGTTCGAGTAATCGTTACTCCCGGTTTCTGCTAATTCATCATGCAATGAGAGCACGAGCGATTGCCGCTCCGAAGGGGAATCACTCATTCGTCTCCACGATCAAAAACATCATAATCATCATCTTCAAGGCCTGCCATGTTTCTTTTAATAATTAATTTTTTTATTTTGGTTTATAAAAAAATTGTTAATGATATGGCTTGATTTCTTGACCCGCATAGAAGACTGAAAGACCCTTTGGCGTGCAGGGAAATAAACGGAATATTACTGTTTCCAAATAATCATCTACTATTGATGCAGACAAATTTTACTGTCCAAATTTCCGGACTTAGGAGCGGATGAAGTGATTGTGCCAGGCTCTGCAAGATACATACTTTCAAAAATCGAATCTGCGTCGAAAACAGACCCCCCCCCCCCACAGGGACAGTTACAGAATCTGGGGCGGGCAATTGTTAAGAAAATTTCTGTAAAAACTTGAGGGGCAAGAAGTATCTTTTCTTTACACAATGCAGACATATTTTACCTATTCTGATCTCAGGTCTATCCGAGAATGAAAGGGCTGATCTTAGCGTTTCAAGGATTGAAAAATGATGATGGACTAAAACACAGATTAGACGCCGCAGATGTAAAGACAACAATAAGCATGCAGCCTGTAAATTTGCGATTATGGAAATGCTTTTCATCCTAGATTTGTTTGATAAAAGCGCATGCGCCATTCTTTCAAGGAGCATTAAAGACAGATTGTCATATGAACTAACTTTTAAGGAATACAAACGCCATGTTATCAGATAACAGACACCGAAGCCAAAGTACAGCATTCTGACATCACGTTAGAGTTTGACGTTGTTAGCAACCCTAATTTAGAAAGGCAGATTGAGCACCAATATCAGGGAAATTATCATATATTACGAAAGAGTGATTCATCATACACATATACTAGAAGCAGGGAAAGACACTATATGGAATTTTAGTTTTAGCGTCTCAGCAAGATTCACCTTAAAGGTATTTTATTGCTGTGCGAAGATGAAGAACCGTTCAAAAGAGGAAGTGAAAAAGTTTTTTTATCCAAAATAACGAAAGTACATGTTCGATTGAGGGCAGCCTAACCAAATCGATGCTAGCGGGCTTAAACCTTATCTGATTTTGATGAAAGCAAGAAAACTGTTTGGGGGCGGGAGGTGTAGAATCCAATCAGAGACCTTGTGAATAAGATTTACATCTTCACAATGTTTGGCTTGATTGATTGTTTAACAAACAAAATACGGTTTATGGATTGACCTAAGGTCAACAGAGGATAAATCAGATTGCCATGGGAAGCGGGGGGGAGAGCTGTGAGAGCGTAATAAACATTCCAAATTGATAAAAGAAGAAGAAGCCGAATATAAACCGCTTAATGTACATTTGTTTTTAATATCTGATGCGCAGCTGAATATTGAAAATAACAGATTAAAAGATATACAATACTAAAAATTATTTTGATTTTATAAAAAAGGCATGTCTGTTCTAGTTTATCCAAATGTGCCTACAGCGCCGCCAAAGAAGAGATAGCAGGCATTTCTGCTGTTTATAGAACCCCTGATGTAAAAAACCTGCAGATTAATAACATTACACAAATGCAACAAAAAACTAGAGCAAGACTTTCAAAAATACAGCAAAACAAACGAGGTATTCTGCTGCTTTAATGCTGTTACATAATGTTTAATAGGGAGCATCGACTATAAGTGCTCTATCAGCTGGTACGAGTGTTGGGTCTCTTAGCAACGGGCTCCCTAGGCGCACCCGCAGCTTTACCTCTAGGAGGTTTGTCTTTAGCTCTCGGTCTGTGTTCATTAGCCGTAGGTGCTGCTGCAAAAAAAACTAAAACTAAACTCAAAAGCACCACAGCTATGGTTCAACTAATACAGCTAAACTTTGCTCGTTGAACTGACAATAAATAAATCGTTGTTGGACTCAAACATCACGGATTGAAGAATTTTTTTAATGTTTACAGGACGATTTTGATGATACAAAAGGACAAAAGTTTGATCTTCAAAGAATGGCGGTGACATGTTTTTCTCAACATGCCTGACCAGCAGATAACAAAGGAATGACTTAAAAAAAGTAAACGCGACATTAAACTCTGTATAACAGCTCACATTAACAACACCAAAAAGGTGTTTATACTTTAGTTTATGAGTCCAAACGCGCAAAAGACCGTTGGATATTGATTCTGATTAAGTATTTTTTTTTAATTTAAATAACTATTTTGATGCGTTGAAAAGTGGACTCAAACTTGGCTAAGAATTATATGAAGGACAAGACGAAATTTTTTGAAAGCAATGCAAGAAATTTATCAAGGAGCATGTGAATGATATTGATTAGAAGTTATTGATCCAGAGCGTACGGGCAAGTGTTGCTCATGCTAATTTCAAGTTCCAGGTAAACTAAACAATAGACCCGCCAGTTAAAGTAATGTTAGCTGTTTTAATCGATATGAACATTAAATGAAGAAAACTAAAGAAGTCTGGGTCTAACTAACTAGAGACTATTCTTTCTCTAATGATTAACACAGGTTTGGGCACGACGAACTGCTTACACAGTTTGACGCTGCTGCTGAAGAAGCTAAATGAGTGGCTCTGGTTGGTCAAGAGGGCGTAAGTCTTAGAGATCAGATTAAAAAGGCTAAGTTTGCGCCGTTGTAGGCATGTCTCACATTCACTACCCCCAGCATTAGTCGCAAAAAAAAAAAAGCAGTTCTAAACAATAAAGCAAGACTGACAACAAATGTTTGTGTGGTGGTGTGTTCTATGCAAGGCTAGTCATTACGCCCGCAAAACGCAGAGAGAGGTGTCTAACTATCGCCCTTTCATCAATGATCTTAACTTTAGTGGTAATATCCTTTCCTGTTAGTGTAGATCAAATTGACAGTTTGAAGAACAAACAAACCCATAACTGTTAATGTCTACACATGGATGAGCGAAAACAGATTTGGTGCGATTTTAGTTGTCAGAAACAGCCAACAATAGGTAATCCAGAAACAAAAGCCATGTTGACTTACTGCTGATGCTTTCACCAGGAGGGGCTTGCCGCATTCACATTGATAAGCACAATGAGTAGATTATTGTCCATACTTCAAAAATTGCGGCAATAAACAAGAAATTCTGCAGAAAAATGGTTAACAAGAATGCATCTGTTCAAGCCGCAAGCGAACATAAGAAACATTGTATCGGCCCAGTTGACTGTTAATACAGAAAACTAAACTACCGCCCGCCCGGATCTAATAGTTAGTTTTTAAGGAACTGGAAAACGGCTGCAAACAATTCCATATGATTTTTACGCAGACTTCGAATCACTCATTCGTTATCTTACTGAAGGGCCAGAGCCACAAAAACTTCGAAAAAAACAGTCTTTAATGAGTATCATCAGATTTGTTCATTTGCCTTCATTATTGTTAGGTCGGATGGGTTAATTCAGAGCCAGAATAATATAGAGGCCAAATGCGGCTAGAATGAGTTTACAGCGCTGCAGCAAAGTGCGTATTGATTGTTCTAATAATCATGAATTTATCTGAATCATGATGACGCCTGAAGCACGACAACAGTATGACTCAGCCACTCACTGTTGGAATTGTGGTTAGAGCGAAACGCCCAAGAGTGTAAACCCCACAGTATGAGACCATGATCACATTAGCGGAAGGTTCAGTGGAGCGGGGCTTAACAAATGCAATCTTCAACTATGTTTGATCAAAGACAGGAGCTGCCCATCTTCATCATAACGTGCGAGGTTACGACTGCATCGTATAATGTACAGCAGTAGACGATGCTTTTTTAGGGTGACATGCATGCACAGTCTCAGAAAGTTTACATGTGTTTCACTTTAAATAACATGTCTATTTTGGGGACTCTATGCAGCACAGGGGGATTTGGGGGGGTTATTAGAAGTCGGCTGGCTATGTCCTTAAAGTCATGCCCAATAACAGAAGTATATTTTGACCGCAACTTCGTTAGAAAGGAGCGTTTATCCTTATTGAGTACATGATCTGTTGGGAAAGGTTTTGTCGAAGATACACTTCCTCCTACAAGGCGCGTTCTTTTCTAGTCTTAGAGGAAAGGACATCAGCGATTCTGATTACCAGCATGCTCAAGCTGCGTGGCAGAAGTTTAGAGATTGTATAAAAACGATGGGGACTATCATGACTCCTACTTGATGGCAGCTGTATGTTTGTTGGCGGACGTCTTTGAAAATTACAGAAAGACCTGACATGAAACATTATAGCCTGGATCCCGCGCATTACATTTCTGCGCTGGATGAGATGGGTGCTTTATAAAGTTTACTGGAGTACAGATTGTTTATTGTCTGACCTACCAATCATATAAGATGATTGGAAAAACGGTTGCGTGGAGAATTAGTATGGCGTCGCACCTTTAGCTGTAAGCAAACAACAAATAATTGGATCATTTGATCCGAGTTAAAAGGTCTAACTATCTCATGTTATTAGACGCAAAAACAATCTGTAATGGATGGGGCAATGGCGCAATCACTTCCATTAGTACTTCAAGATGTACACAGGTACGAAAATATTCAAAAGATTAAAGTGGTTGGGCAGTTTAAGGCCCTGATCAGCAGCGTGGATTTCATTCTAGAAGTTGACTTAGAATATCCTCATGAAAACTCCATGACACTGCATACTGACTAGCCATTAGCAGCAGAAAAGTCTAAAGATGGATCATAGTGAGCGCCTAAACTTGTTGCTAATCTTCGGGGCAAAATAAATTATGTCTGTCATTACAGACTCTACAATTTTTATTTAAGACATGGTTTAAAGTAACAGCTGTTCATCGTATAATTGCTTTTCGATCAAGAAACAGTTCATGAAACCATACATCATGAAGAACACTGATCTCAGAACTAAATCCGCAGTTGCTTCGAAAAAGGACTTTTTCAAGCGATGAACAACAGCTGTTTCGAAAGACTATGGAGGAATCGCACAAGCGTTAAAGATGTCAGATTAGTCACCAAAGATGAACGATGCAATTAAGCTGACTTCAAACCTAATTATCAGGACTTTCAGATGATTTCTGGATCAGCTTTTTGGCTTAATGCTGAAAAAAAAAGAAAGTCAAATTGGGACAAACTGTATTTAGTGGGTTTACTGTTTTAGAATTATTCAAAGCTTTTGAGTTAAGTTTCTTTATGACTACTTTAAGCCCTCGTATCTGAGTCCAGAGTACTTTACACAGATACAGATAGTTTGGTTATAGATCATTACTTACTGAAGATTTTATAAGACATGAATCGAAGTAGCTAAAGGACATGCGGGATGTGATGATACATCAGATTACCCTAAAGATTCACCTTTACATTCTCAAATTACTAACAAGAGTTTAGGAAAGATGAAGATGAATTATCTGGAAAGGTAATCAAGGAGTATGTGGGGTTAAGATCGAAAAATGTACAGTATTTCGAGCAGGAGAAAATCATTAAGAAGCAAAGGGAAATATCTCGCAGCGTTTTGGCAGTCAAACATATACATGACAACTACAAAGAAGCATTGTTTGGCAATAAGACTTTCCATCATGGACAACGTAACTGCGATCTAATCTAATGAGATCAAACAAATGTTGTAACAAAGAAGTCATTAGATAGAACAAACACCAAATGGGTGTTTGTTAATCCAGAGGTGTCATAATGCAATCGGGCACTGGAGACGTAAATTAATTAAAGCGGACTGTGGTTGGTGGGATTATCTGCAGTTCTTCTTTGTACAAAAAGATCTTTGAGGAGCTGGATGTTTTGTGTGTCAGTTTCTCGTAAAATAATCACGGCGGAATTCTTTTTACATTTCTATTTATTTCATATGGAATCAATACTCCAAATTGGATCGGTTGCCCTGATGCGAGTTGTTCCCCTTCTGCTTCCGGCAATAAAGGTTACCTTACTTCACCAAATGGTTATAGTTTGCGGGATGAAGCCTCTCCTTCAGCCAACATTTATTGTTTTTCTTTGATTGCTTGTACTGGCTTTAGCCCTTTAAATTCTTCAGTAGTCATTGCGCGCAAAACTGAGGGCAGTCTTCTAACCCATTCTGTGTTGCGAGAAGTGTCTATCAGCTCTCTGTGATAACTGCGGTTTTTAAAAACACAAAAACCCCCCCACAAAAAACAAAAGAAAAAAAGTTCTTTCGGCTTACTGTTTGTTAACGTTTTCAATAAATGCTTTGATCTGTGAACTACCGGAATGACTCTTCTAATAGTAAACTCTGTGTTTTAACAATAATTGATTCTCTTGGCCTTTAAATTCTTTTCCTTCATCGACTTGAATCATGCGAGGAAAGTTCAAGGGGCCTCGCTGGTATATCAGATGTTTATGCAACAGCAACAGCAGAAGCACTCTTTGGTGTTAATTGGTTCTGATCTTTTACCTTGAAGCTATGTCAATGGACTGTGCGTGCGTACTTAAATCTTTTTCGTCAAATCTATCAGAGGGTAAATATAGAAGATCCATTTATGGGTGTCTGTTTTGGAGTTGTATTAACAATGTGGTGGTCTCTGTATTCGTCTCTAGTAGGGCAGTGTAAAATAATTGCCAAATTGCTTGTTTTTTGATAACCATTTTTTGCTGTTTGTTCACTGACTTCCAGATGCTTGGCTTAGCTTTTAATTGCTTATTTTTTTTCTGTTTATTCCCTTCCAATATCCTTTGGGCGAATAATAGATTTTGTTCATTTTTTATTCAGCCAAATTATTATGCGCAAACAAAATAACGACGGTCATCCCTACGACAATAAACCGATTTCTTGCATCTGTTGTTTTTCTGATGGTTGATAAAAGGTCACTGAATTTTGGGTTGGGGAGGATAAGTCTGGATGGTTTGCTGTTACTAGATAATAATGTTTTATTGCTTCTGATCAAACATTTTTAAATGTGTAAGCTGCATTGCACACACGTTCTTTAGGTGTCATAATCAAATCTAACTGCATCAAGTCTCTGCCTTTCATAGCGCGTCTTGTGCAGCTGCTAGTTGCTCCTAGCTTGTGTTATGTCTTTTTCTCTCGCTGTCATTCCCCAGTTTACAATATGCGAAATTACTTCCTAAAAGCAAGCGGCATTCACCACAGCGCGCCTATCATTATTGCGTGTGAAGCCATTTTTTATAAATGTTTTTGTTTTTTCTTACATATTTTATATTGTCTGGAATTATTCATTGCTTGTCTAGAAATTCTTCGTAGCAAAGATGCTGCAATGATTGGCATCAGCTTTAGCTGAATCATCAAAAGTCTAGTATGCAAGATCTGCTGGTTATAATTCTTAACAAGCTTGTACCATGCATTGAGTATCTGACACTTTGGCCTCCAATAAACAGCAGAATGGTATACAAGGTGGTAACAGTTTTTTTCCGTGTCTCATTTTTATAAAATAAATAATTAGAATTATTAAAAAACATGAACAGTGATGATCTACGACGCTACAGGCGGCTAACCTGCCTGAACTTATGATGACCAAGTTTGATGTCAAGCTATTATGCCCCAAAAAGGAATGGCTTGTCTTCTTTAGCAGATGTGAAAAAACAAAAACAGTTCCTCGGACTGAATTCAGCCATTGAACAGATTTCAACAGATGTCGCCGCAAGACATTTCCAAAGTATCAATAACAGGTATGAGCGCAGCTGGGGTCTTAGAATGGTGAAAAGTGTGGGGCAAACGGTTTTCTTAGTTTGTACACTAAAACTAGTCAGTAGATATGTCCCATTGATTCTGAAAACAAGATCTTAGTATGATTTACGCAAGTTCCGGTTTTAACAAAGTCATTAGAGTCTCTAGGTTGTGATATATATTACAGATTTGGAAACTTTGTTATCGCCATTAATCATGGGTTTAATAACTTTTAATTCATTTAGATTTTTTTTCTTCAAATTGAACGAGCTGGAAATCATCAGAACCAGGAAACCATTGAATCAGGTGGAGAAAGTAACCAAGCTAGAAAATCAGCAGAAACGCTGAATCAGGTGAAGGCAGTAAAAAATCCTGGAGCGGTTTGAAGCAGGAAAAAAATTAGCAGAGAGGCACCCAACAAAAAAAATTAATGTTAAGAATTTGATCTTCATGAAAACATAACACCGCCAACGCCAGAACAGAACAAGTTGAACAATGCCAGCTATAAAAACTCCATGTGATTCAAGGGCCCCAAAGTCTTCATGGGGGGGGAAAATTATTGGAAAAACTTAAAACTGTTGCCTTTTTTGGGCGCCCTTGTGCTGTTTGGGGCAGTTAGTTATTATGGCTATAAAATATATACACTATGGAACAGACAAGAAAGTGTTAAACAACTGAAACCGTTAAATACAGAAAAAGACAACTGCACGCCAAAACCGCCAATATCAAAGATTCATTTGATAAATTTTATAATGGAATAATATTTTAGAATCTTAATTTTAAATTTTTTTATAAAATAGAATCATGGCGTATTATTAAAATGATTTTAAAGTCAATAAATTAAAGACATAGAGACTATAAAAGAAATTTCAATAGACCCAAATTGTAATCAATGCGGTTGCTTCGGATGTAAAACCTTCCGTAAGAATTTATGCAGGAGCGCTGAGCATGACATCCTCAACGATGACGCGTTTTTTGAGGCGTGTGTGTACTATATTAGAACATCTACTATTTAAGATAAAAAACATTAGCTTGTTATTTTTTTGATAATTTATAAGGATACATAAATAAAGAACTTGTTGTACTTAGAGATGACTTAGCTATGATCTTAGGTTATACTGGGTAAGAATTGAGGATGACTTGGGGTGACTTTAAGTTGACTTAAAGTAAGAACTTGTATCTGACTTGAGATGACTTGTGAACGACTTGAGGATGACTTGTGATGACTTGAGGATGACTTAAGTAAGAACTTGTGAATAAACTTAAGGATGATTTGGTGAATGACTTGAGGATAACTTGTAAATGACGTTGAGGATGACTTGTGAAATGACTTGTGGATGACTTGTGAATGAACTTGAGGTTGACTTAAGTGTGCGTTGCGTGGGGTGGGGGTGGGGGGAAAAGGTGGGGTGGGGGGGGGTGGGGGGGGGGGGGGGGGGGGGTGGGGGGAACGGGGGGGGGGGGTGCCGATTGCGTGGGGTGGGGGGTGGGGAGGCGGTGCGTGCGATGCGAGGGGTGGGCGGTGGGGAGGACGGTGCGTGCGTGCGTGGGTGGGGGTGGGGAGACGTGAGTGCGTGCGTGGGGTGGGGGTGCGCAGGGAGTTACCTCTTAGTGTCCGCACATAGCAAGTACAGGCAGTACCGTATAGGCCACTCAACTTGCTCTACCTAAAGTACATAGGCGTTCACCGCTTGAAACGGTCATTTATATGCAAGCGCGGATTTTACCGTAGCCTCTTGCTACTATAAATAGGCGTTCACCGCATGAACGGCTTTTATAGCAAGGCGATTTTACCGTTAGCCCTCTTGCTACTTTTAAAATAGGCGTTCACCGCAGAAGTTATTTATAGTAGCAGTCAGCAAGGCTAAATTTACTGCAGTCTTTGCCACGAAAATAAGGCTTTCACAGCTTGAAAGGCTATTTATAGTAGCGTCTGCAAGGCTAACTTCACCGCAGATTGCCTCTACAACAAAAGAGTGTCATTATACTTTCCTTCTTTGCCACAAAAAAGTTTATACACTTTTCTCATCCAGGCTTGGAATTCGCAGTAGTTAGTACACCACGCCAGGTATTTTTGAAAAAGCATTTTATAATGAAGATAGTGATGGCTACGCACGACTCCTCTCCCATATAGTAGATGTACTAGGTCTGCCTAGCCCCTATCTAGTTTTGCCAGAACATTCGAAAATCGCCATTTCAGTTGCATAAGGGCACACTTAAAGGAGATAAAACTGGTTAGAATTAGAAAGTAAGGAAAGTATACACATCTTAATAACACAGATAAGCTTGCGCATGAACATGAATCTATAGTTAACAATTCAATCAAGTCTATTACAAAATGAGTTCTTTTTTACTTGGGGAGGAACAGCAAATAAGTGTTTCAAATACGAACCGTAGGTGTTTACTCCGCCTTAAGAAATGAAACGCCATGTTTTTTAAAACATGGCTTTAGCTGTCTCAAGCCTGCTCCCAACAATCAACGCGTGATAGTTTGTTTTGCTTCAGCCACTTTCAACAATGCAGCGCCATTTATTAGATAAGGAACCATCTCATCGATAGTCAAACACGTATTAAAACTGGATACATCTTGTTTCATTTCCTTGAACCAACAACCCTTTAAGATAGTCGTTCATTTCCAAAGCAGTTAGTTCACTTTTTCGTTTCCAGAAAAACAATCTCTCCGGTTTCACAACATGCTTCGCCTAATTCTTTCAACAAATACTCTAACATGCTGTTAAAGTAAAACTTATGGCCACGAATGCACAAACCTGTTCTTCAGTAACGTTTAACAAAACCAACCTGCACAAAACCCGGTAAATATCTTCTCACTACAACGCACACACCTTTACAGCTCCAATGCCGCTGGCAATACAAACCGGTCTTGCTAACGTGGCGGCCGGAGTGACACGTGACAGTCTAGAGCATTCGCTAGGCCTAACGCGCCACCTGTGTGCTGTATTGATTTTTTGGTCGCAAAGCGGGCCGTGCGCTGTGCAACTCTGTCTCTCTCTTCTCTGTCTGTCTGTCTGTTAACATACTGCGAAGTAATCAGATAGCCTGGTGCACCCACGTGTATATGGGCGCGTTCAGTCACGGCCGCTTTTTCCTACGTTACTCTATGGGGCGTGTTCAGTCTAGGCTACTTTCTCCTACGTTCCTCTATGAAAAGTTTAGTAAATTAGTATTAAAAACGGATAACCCTGCACAGTATATTTGTTTGTAGGGTCGTTATTTTTTGGTTACTTGTCAGGAGAACAGGAATAGGCGGCTTTTAGGCCACTTTCGCCCAAAAACGTGGTGGAGGAGCAAGTGAGTCAGAATCGGTGTTTATACGTTCTCTAATCGAAAGAGAGTCTGCAGAATTCTTTGAATCACGAAGCGCGACATTTTATACTCATGTGTATAAACAAACACTAAGAAAAAAAAAACACGTCGAAGTTTTAACAATCTGGTTTCTTAATTCAGTTCGTTTCCGTTTGAAATTCGCCAACACATTCAACAGAAACGGTGGCTGAGGTTGTCTTTACAGTCTGGAGATGATTAAAAAAAAAACAACTCATGTTCAGCTCGCGTTTGGGCAACATGCAAATTTACCCCTGCAAGAGAAGACTGTCTTTTGACGGTAAGAAATTTAACAAATAACCTACAAAGCTGCTTCCGTCAATAGATTTTCTGCTCTTACGGGAGTAAAGGTGGATATAGCCATTATTTCCTCCGATGCGCCAATGACAATAACTTTCTCCGATTGATGGGAATAAAGAAGTGTCGCGATTACAAAATGTTGTTATGCTCTGCATAGTTATGCGGGGATTGTCTTCAGTCGTGACAAGCTCCTAGCATAACATTATCAGTCTCCAAAATCCTCCGAAGTCGGAGTGTGGCTGCCCACGTGGCGGGGTAATCAAAATCGGTCGCATACGTAATGTTCTCATTCCCAGCTGATGCATTTGTACCATAGTGTTCAAGTACTTCAGCTGTTCGGATGATCCCTGGAGTCTTTTAACCAGGGTACGACGACGACGACGACGACGACGACGAACAACAAACAACAACACAACAACAACAACAACAACAACAACAACAACAACAACAACACAACAACAACAACAACAACAACAACAACTCAGTTCACGGTCCACTGGCACAGATGGCACAGCGGTCACCACCACACAGAGAAACAGGGCGGCGTTATTCAAAGTTTGGCAAAACAACAAACAAACACAAACATAAGAATCAACCTTCATCCCCACCCCACCCTCAGTCCCCGAGGCTCTTACCAACCGCACACAATCTTACAACGATGCACAGAGACCGCCGACAAATTGACAGACAGACAGACAGACGGACAGACAGACGGACGGACAGACAGACAGACGGACAGAGAGACGGACAGACAGACAGACAGACAGACGGACGGACAGACAGACGGACAGACAGACAGGTACATCCACATCTGTGTACTCACGGTTCTTTATTCCTTCATCAACAGCTCAGCAGCAGGAGTCTGCGTGTTGACGTCATCTTGTGACACCTGAACACCCCTTTTCAGTTCGTTCTGGACTTGGCCGCCGGGTACAATACTTTTCAGGATCCGTTATACTCAGGGTACGACACCTTCGGA
>JAFLJL010014365.1:0-52590 GCA_018398815.1 Conus ventricosus | reverse complement strand
TGTGTGTAAGATAAGATAAGATAAGATAGAAACACTTTATTATCTCATCATGAGAAATTTGGTCCAGGTGCATTTCACACAAAAACACAGCAATAAAAACCGACCAAACACAAAGCAAAAAAAAAAAAAAAAAAAAATTATCCACATCACAGAACACAATCATTTCATAAACTCATTGCACATTATATTATACATAACATCATTTATATTGCACATTCATACATAGTCACATCATTTACATTGTATATTATCAAGAGAGAGAAAAAATCACAATAAAAATGCTTATAAATGTAAATTTAACGATTAAATCAAACAAATTTGTTATAAATGATATTATATGACACATTTACAGCCCACAAATACACCAATGCACATACACAAGTTTGCACAAACATCCCCACACTCACAGACAGGTATCCATCCATCCCTGCTCACCACACACACGTGCACGCCCTCGCGCGCGCACACATGCATACACAAACATACACTCACATGTGCACACGCATGCGCACACAAACATGCACATGCGTGTGTGTGTGTGTGTGTGTGTGTGTGTGTGTGTGTGTGTGTGTGTGTGTGTGCGTTCCGTGCGGGTGCGTGCGTTTGTGCGTGGGTGTGCGAGGGATGGTGATGGTTGTTAAATTTAAAGTTAGAAATGTGAGAAGCGATGGAAATATCCGGTTTAAGTTTGATCTGGATTTTTCTCTCCTTTTTTTTTTCTTTTTTTTTCTCCCTCTCTCAATTTTTATTATGATTATGAACAACACCGAGGTCCTCTCTTATCTAGGTGGTGAGCACACAATTATGCCAGTTTTCATTATTGTTATAGAGATAGTTGTATATTGTTATGATGATGATTGTTGCTGCTGTTGTTGTTATTGTTGTTGCCCCATCTTTCTTCTTCTCCTTCTTCTTCTCCTCCTTCTTCCTTTTTCTTCTTCTTCTTCTTCATTATTATCAGTAGTAGTATTGTTATCAGGTTTATTATCATTATTGTCATCATTAATTATCATTTTTTGCATGTTTTTTATTTTTTATCATTATTTTTCTTTTGTTGCTATCGTCAATTATTATTGTTGTTATTCTTATTGTTTTTTCCCCTTTTTATTATCATCGTTTTTTCATCCTCGTTATCAGATCATTTATAGTCTCGCATTGTCAGAGCGGACACAGATAACCAGACAATAGGTCCCAACACCAATTTGGGACCCAGCCCCTACCCCAAAAAACACAACATGACCCCCGGGGTCGGATGGGTCGTGATCCTTGGGCCCCAAAGCGTCGGCGCCACCGTCGTCCTGCCCAGCAGCAACACCCTCAGAGGCGGTGGACACCCCCCCAGGGGGTGGGGACAGGGGGCCCGTCAAGAGGCCGCGCCCCTGGCAGCCCGTCAGCGTGCGGCAGAGGAGGATTTACCCCCCCGTGAATGCTTTTTTTTTCTTCTTTCTTTTTTTTTTTTTTTTTTTTTTTGTTTTTTTTATTTTTGTTTTTTTTGTTTGTTTTTTGTTGTTTTGGGGGTGGGGGCCTCCCGGCCCGGCCCTCCCCTGGGGGGAAACGGCCCGCAAGTGCTGGTGTGTGGGGGAAAGGGGGGGGGTGACCCCCCCCCCTGCCCCCCCCCCCCCCAAACCGTTTCCCCCCCGGCCCCCCTCTCCTCCCTCTCACCCCCCCCCCCCTTTTTTCCCCCTCTCTTTTCTCTCCCCTCCCCGATCTTTCCTAGTTTGGGTATCAAACCCTTCATATTAAAAAGGGATGTGAACAATGGGGAATGATTACCGAGGTATTTCGTTCCCCGATTAAAAGTAGAAAAGTATTTAGTTATTATCAACTCAAGACTCCATGATATGCAGAAAACATAACATAATGCGAAATCGGGCGGATTTAACGTGGTACCGACTGTTGTCAATGTATACCCTTCTTGCCTGATTCAAAAGCATTTTTTTTTAAACGCAAGTTTTCTAGCATTATTGATTTTGAAAAGCGTTGACTCGACGTCGAAATTTACTGGGGCCCTGTATGATAAAATGGTATTGGGGGACTTTTTTAAAAATGTATTCGAGTATTCAAGCAGAAAAACAAAATAAGAAGTGGCAATAAATTAACGACTTGTGGTTTACGAGGAGTAAAAAAAAGGAAGGGTGCTGTCCTATTTTATTTCATTTTTTAAAAAAGCTTGCCCTGAAAAGGAAAAGGGTGCATGGTGCTGGTTTACAAACGTTTTCAGAACCCTTTTTTTTTATTATAGCAATGATGCGCTCTCGAGACGTTGTTGGTCGCAGAACAACTAAATAATTTAAATCGGAAATAAATGAGGTGGGGAACAGAAACGAAAAACAGTAAACAAGTGGGGTATGTTTTGCCCCCATAAGGAAACCTAACACAGAAACTTTTATTCAAGAGGGCACAGCCTCTTAAACTTGAATAAAGCAACAAAATCATAGACGAACAATCTAATAGGGGGGGAAAAAAAAGCGCGGGGGCCAAACAACAAACGTCTGGCAAAGATTTGGGACTTGAGGGGGGGGGGGAGGGGGTTTGAGATGGAGAAAAGGAAAATGAAATTTAAAAAAAAAAAAAAACAGTTAAAAACTTTCTCTAGCTCCCCAAAGGAACCTCGCAATCCCTTTTAAAGGGAAATTTTTGTTGCCCTGTCGGAGGGGGGCAATACAAAATATCTGCCTTCAAAAGGGATTGCGATGGTTCCCTTTATGCAGCTGAGAAGATTTTTATATCTGTAACATTTTTTTTTTAATTTTCATTTCCCATTTTTCCATCTTTAAACCCCCCTCCCCCCCCCCCTCAAGCCAAATCTTTGTCAACGTTCATTTTTTTGGCCTCGCTTTTTTTTTCCCCCCTTTTAGATTTTTCGTCTATGTATTTGTCTGACTTTATTAAATTTTAAAGAGGCGGCCATCTTGAATAAAAATTACCTGTGTTGGTTTCCTTATGGGAGCAAAACTACCCACTTGTTTACTGTTTAAAAAATTTTGAAATACTCGCTGATAAATTAGATTGAAGGTCAATTTTGATAAAAGTAAATTTGTCTTTGGAAAGGGAGGTTATTTTGGCCCAACCGAGAGATGGCGTATAGGGTAGGGGCATCCCGTTGTAAACGTTATAAATATCTCGGCATAAATTTTCTCCCCGGCTGAGTTTGCGCAGCATGTAAAGCCTTTCTATGGCTAAATGTTTTATTATGCGTTAAAGAAATTGTTTGTGTTTCAAAATAATTCCTTGAATGTTTTTAAAAATTTTTATGACAGATACAACCCATTGTGCATAGGGTTTCCCGGAGCTAGGGGGTTTTAGATAAAAGCTGGGGTTCATTTTTGATGGGTTCATTTGTTTGGGGGTTAAAAAGTTTTTGGTGAAAATTTTTGGAATGCCAATAGGTACCCAAATTAAAAATTTAATTAAAAATTCGCAGTTAAAATACCGCACTGGAAAAAGTTTTTAAAAATGATAAGACTAAAAAAAAATATAAAAAAGAAAATGAAAATGTTTTACCACAAAAAGCAGCAATACACTACTTTTTCCCCGATTAAAAGGGGCAAAAGTATTGGGTTTAAATTTCGTATCGTTTGTGTGAGCTGGGAAGGATATGCAGGATGACCAAGGAGTAAAAAACGTATTTTTTAAAAACCCAACAAAGTTTGTCGACAGTGATGGTAAAGGGGGAAAAGTCACATTCAATACGTAACAGATTTGTTGTACAGATTCAATTTCCTACATTTAGTTAAGAATTACCTTTTGTTTTTAAAAAAATCACTTACGATTTTACTTTCACAGATTTAATTTGGAACCCTGGTATTAAGGTACAGCAATCGCTCAAAAATGAAGTTACAATAAATTGCTCTGCCCCTTTGAAAGAATCAGTCGAAGAGAAGTTCATTTTGTCCTGAGCCCCTGTTTATAGAATCTCCTTTGCAGCAAAATACCACAAAATTTTATTATCAGCCATGTATTTTTTAGTGTTTCCTTTGCTGATTCATCAAAAAAGAGAGTGTGATTCGCAGTTTAGTTCTTTATGTATAAAAGCTTTCCAGTTAAAGGAACTTGCTTTTTGATTGACTGCTTTTTTGTAAAAAGGACTCGTGTACGCGCCTTATGATCATTTTTTTTGTAATAATTTTTTATCCCCCCTTTCATATGGGGCATGGCTTTAAAAATATTAAATCATCTAAAATCCTCTCTCCTTTCTCTTCTCATTTCCCGCCTTTCTGAATCTCGCCTCTCTTTCTCTACTCTCCTGACTCTCTCTCTCTCTCTCTCTCCCTCCCCTGTCTTTCACCCCCTCTTTTTTCTCTCGTCCTGTCTGTCTGCTGCCCCTGTCTGTCGTCTCTCCTTCCTCTTTTCCTCTCTCTCTCACCAACCCCACACACCCACAACACACACAACACAACCATAAACCAAACACACACACACAACACCACGCACCACACCAACATACACACCACGCACGCACATACACACGCACAACACCCACACACCACACACGGCTCCCCCCCCCCCCCCCCCTTTTTTTTTTTTTATTTTTTTTACTTTTTTACACAAAGTCCATCAAGAAGGGGTACTCCTTTATAGTATACAATTTTTAACACTAATTTTTCCGCTTTTCTTTGTATAAGCTTTTAATGCACGATTAGCTACCCCCCATACATTTTTAAACTTTGTTTTAAACCCTTTTATTTTTTAAAAAACCTTTATTTTAAATTTTAAAGATACATAGTTGTACATAATTCGAGCCAATTTTTTAAACTTCAAAATTACTGGGCTCCCAGCCATGGTTTTTTTAATAAAACCGTGTTCGTTCACCGAAATGGCCTATTTTTAAAGTTGAGGGGGACCAAAAACGGATCAACTGAGCTTAACAGAATTGTAGTTTTAACCTCAGAAAAAAAAAGACAGTTGTGTCGAGGGAAGACTTTTGCTGTTAAGGGGAGGGGGGGGGGGGATGGGGGGGGGGTATGCGGGGGGGGGGGGGGGGGGGGGATTGCTGAAGACTTTTTGGCAACGTGACAATGTTCAAATCCCGGAAATCCACGAAGTCCCCAAAAGCTTTTTGTAATAAACGGGACAGCCCCACTGAAACCGTTTCGTTTGGATGAGGAGAGAGGAGAGAAGAGAGAGGAGAGGAGAAGAGAAGAGAGAGAGAGACTTGCATGGGTCCTGCGGGGTGGAAAGTAAAAAAGCTGGGTCTTGGGTGACTTCAATCCATCCAAAAAAAAAGGCAGGGGTTTGGGGGTGGGTTGGGGGGGGGGGGGGGGCAAAAGGGGTGGGGGAAAAGCCTTTCAGTTATCCGTGGAAGACCGGAGAATATCAAAAGCTGCATACAACGGCAGGACTGGACGGGGAATCTTTTCAATAAAACATTCCAAGGAGTAAAATTTGGAAGTGAGGGGAGGGGGATTGCTCATTTTTTCCTTTTGGGGGAGAATGAAAAAAACTTTTGGAAAGGTGTGCTCCGTCGTCCTCATTCATTCTCCTCTCTTCTCTCTTTTCTCCCCTCTCTCTCTCTCTCTTTGAAATACTCACACCCACAACACAGAGGTGGCACAAAAACACCACGCCACACTGCGCACGCGCGACCACACACAAAAACACACCCCACACACACACAAAACCCGGTTGTGTGTGGGGAAAAGCCTTTTCAAACCTAAAAATCGGAGATGTGAGAATCTCAATGGTTTTGGGCTGGACGCGAAAATGACTACATATAACGCCCCTGATTTGCCCCCTGATTGTAAAAATAGAGAGTGATGGAGGTGAGATGCCATGTTCGTTTGGGGAAAAAAGTAAAAAATGTGGAAAAAAAATTTTTGGGCATCGTAATCTAATTCTCTCTTTCTCCTCACTCTCAAAAAGTGGGAAAAGAAAAGCTTCGTTTGAAAACTTTTCTTCTTTTTTCCCCCTCTCTTCTCTCTCCTCCTCTCCCCTCCTCTCTCTCTTCTTTCTCACACACACACTCACACACACACAACACACACACACACATATTATATATTATTACATAGCCCCGGGCAAAAAATGCCCCTTGAAGGGGATCCTCAAGCATAGCTAAAAAGATTTCCCCCTAATTTATACTGTTTGCATAATCTTTTATTTTTAAGCACTTTTTTCCTCTCCCTTTTCCTTTTGTTCCATTTTACCCCCTTCGCGGGCTGTTTTGGGGGGTGTTTTTGGATCTTTTTTGAACCCGGGTGATAGAACCCACAGAATTAGGACTTTGGGGTGGTCCTATTTGACCCCAAGAGACAGACAAATCCCCTGTCCCCTGATGATCCGACCCAGCGGACGAAAGGCCAGGAGAGGCAAACAAATAGTCGCCTTCGAAGGGAAATCGAGGCCCCCTCAGGCTGAGGAAGGGTTTTAAAATTTTATAAATATTCCCCCCATTTTTTTTCATTTTTAATTTTTTTTTTTTTTTTTAATTTTAAATTCAAATCTTTCCCAAAGTCAACAAATACAAAGAATTGTTACCCCTGCACTTTTTTTCTCCCCCCATTTAATTGTTCAGGTATTTTTTATAATACTTTTATATATATATAATAAAAAATATATAATTAAATTATAATAATTATAAACAAAGCT
This sequence comes from Conus ventricosus, assembly GCA_018398815.1. NCBI lineage: Eukaryota > Metazoa > Mollusca > Gastropoda > Neogastropoda > Conidae > Conus > Conus ventricosus. Next base: position 46,002 of record JAFLJL010014365.1, on the reverse strand, counting down.
TGCTTTTAGTCTTAAGAAGAAAGGGGGGGAGATAAGCATAATATCTGCAGTGGTAGATAATTCTGCCTAACAACGTATTGCTGAGTGGGTGAAAGGGAATAATAAATGCTTCCAAAATGAGCCTTCAGCAAGCTTTATTAGTCTCCAAGGGGGAGACAATCTCCAATGGAAGGAAACCACAACATTAAAACTCGGTCGTCCCGGGTTTTTTCGAAACCTGTTTGTTTCCCCTCAGTCCCGGGGAAAGTTTTGTTTAATTTCAAATTATTTACCCTTTTTTTATTAGTTTATTATTATTTAATTGAGGTTATTGTCTTTTTGCCCTGGTGGTTTTAGATCAGAAGCTTGTTTTGAAAAACCCCCGGCGGGCGAAAATTCACGAGAAAATAAAAAAAGGTTGGGAACAGGGGGCCTGGTTTATGATTTTCCTTTTTTGGGTGTATTAAAAAATAAAATAAAAATTATAATAAAATTTATAAAGGGAAAAGGGGCATTCTTTTGTATATAATTTATTTAAAATTAAAAATTTTTTATATTTAAATATATAGTGTGGGGTGGGGTGTGTGTGGTGGGGTTTTTTGTGTGTGGTGTTGTGTGTATAAGTCCCCTTCAAGAGGGTTTACTATGGTTCCTCAGCACTAGTGAAGGGTTTTTCAATTCAAATTACCCCCCATTTCTTCTCTTTGCGCGGTAAAGGGTCCACGATAAAGATGTGAGGGGGAAGAGGGAGAGGGACAGGCAGGGCACAACACCCCTGACCACACACCAAACCCCGGGGAAAAACAGAAAACCAATAAGCAATTTTTAAATTAATGAAAAAACTCATTCATCCTAGGAGGGGGACGACTATCAAGAAGAGGGAGGAAGAGAGAAAAATTGGAAAGAAGGAAAAAAAAAAATGACAGCCCCTAAAAAAGATAACATTAATGGATAAAATACCCCAACAAAAGCCCCCCAAAACCCCCCCCCCGGAACCAAAATTTTAAAAAAAAACCCACTAACTATCCCAAATAAAGAAAGAAGAGGGACAGGGGAAACAATTTAAAGGAGGAACAGGTCTATCCCAGCCCCCAAAAGCATATTCATCAACTTTGCACCTTACACAATTCGAACACTCACAATATACCCCACAACCCCCAGCCAAACGAATGTCTCCCACACCCAGGCCTCCCCAAACACCACCCAACACAGCTAGAAATAAACTTGCTTAAAGTCTTTTTAAGCCCGAACAGGGGAACACAGGGATCCCAAAGAACTGATATCGGAAGGGGGTTCGGGCCTCGTTCTTGCCAAAACGGTCAGGTCCGGCTCCTCTTCAACAGCCTGGGAAAAGTAATCAGACGGGCGCTGGCCCGGGCACCCCCAACCAACGGAAACAAAAAAAAACCCCCCCCTTTAAAAAGGGCAAAAATACATTCTAGGTACAGCAAAATTGGTGTAGGTGCGGGCAAATTACCTGGCGAAAGGGGCTACCCCGGATGAAACCTATTTTTAATTATTTACTTAATTTATTATGTTATTTTTTTTTTTTTTCTTCTTCTCTAAGTTTAAAAAAAACAAAAATTTCCTTTTTCCCTGATGAAACTTTGCATAATATATACCCCCTTCAATTAAAGGGCCCAGGTAAAAAAAAAACGAAAAGGAAAAAAAGTCATAGACGGTTTTTACTTGGGAAAAAAAAATTTACAACACCCCATCCACTTTACATTAAAAAAATAAAATAGTAAAAAAAATGAGAAAAAAAATAAAAAAATATTAAACAAAAGAAAACAGGCGGAGCGGAACCAACCGGGGCCCGCAAGGAACGCTCGCTTCCCCCGACCCCAATGAGCGCGGGAACTCAATCAACACCGCGCCCGGGCCTAAAATTTTTTCTCTTTTCCTTAAAATTAAAAAAAAAATTTTATATTTATAAACCAAAAAGCTACCCTCTCTCTGACGGAGTACACAAAAATAAAAAAAGATTCGCCAAAAAGGGAAAAAAAAGCGTGCCGGCACGCTCTGTGTCTGACCAAATCCTGACAAGAAAAAGGGTCACCCCTTTCAGCGGGCATTTAGAAAAAAAAAATTTTTTAAAATGCTTTCCAAAACCAAAAAAATCCACCGGGGAAAACCATAAAAGGAACTGCCCCAGCAAACCCAAAGGACAGATTTTTGGAAAAAAAAAAAACCGTCACTTGGAATGCGACATGGACCCCCACGAAAAAAAATTAAAGAAGCTTGGGGGGGAAAGGGGCCCCGCAACCTAAAATAAAAAAGGCGGAAAACTGGCCCGCCCCCGCAGCCCTCCCAAAAGGGAGCGGGTTTTCACCCCCACAAATAAAAATTTAAAAAATTTTCTTCCACCCAGCTCCACCGGGGAAAACCCCCAAAGGGACAAATCCCTCCCAAAAACGGGTCCCATTTCGGGTAACCAAAAAAAGGGTGAATTTCCCAAAACCCCACGGACGGGGAAAATTTTCCAATGACCAAGCTCCCACTTTTACAAATTTTTAAAAAAAAATGTTATTTTGAAAAAACCCAAAAGCAGGGGGGGTTTTCTGTTCCCCCCGGGCAACACCCCCCCCACCCACAAAAAAAAAGGTTTTTCCCCAAAAAAAAAGGGGGGGGGAGGGGGGAAAAAAAAAGGGGGGGACATCCCCTCCCGCCTTCCCCCCGCTGGTTTTAAATGCAGAGAGGTCAAACCACACAAATAAAAACGGGTGAAACCCTTGGTAATTTTCAGAGTAAGGGGAAAAATTTCATGCTTCGACTCATGAAGTCCCCCTCCAATTGTCCTTCCCCGGAAAATGTGGGAACCGAAGGCATGATTTTTGAAAGCTGCCGCCCAACCATCTCGACGACTTCGGACGGATTTGTGCAGGGGGCCCCAAGGGAGGGTGTCAGCTCTAAAGTTCCTTGCCGTAGGGGGAATGGATAAAACAGCGGAGGGCCCAACCAGGGCAGAACCCCAAAATCATTGGTTGTTCATTCTGCTCCTTTAAATTTCCTGGCTGGTTATGGAACCAACCTCGCCCTTTGGCTTGGGTAGAGCCCCCGAGCCCCAATTCGGACGCATCTGTCAAGCCAAAAGTGGCGTCAGGGCTGCAAGTTGCGCACTGGTGCGGGAATGCGCCCCCCCCTAAACCTTATCTTCCCCCCCAACCAAAACCCTTTTTTCGACAGGGGTTTTTTTGTGGGGGAAAGGGGGCTTTGCTGTCCTCTGAAAAGTGAGGTAAAATTTTCGAAAATTCCGACCGGGCCCCGGGAAATGAAGGGAGCCCTTTTATTTGGGTGGCTGGCGTCCTCGATTTCCCACCCTTTTCGGGCTCTGGGAAGGACCCCTAAAACTGTCCCAAAAAAAGGCCCCTCTGACTCCCCTATCCCCCTTGGTAGGGCGTGCGGCAGTTGCACCCCTTTGGAGACGATGGAAAAAATTTCCTGAGCAAGCGCAGATGTTCCCGGGGGGCTTTCCAACCCGGAGTCTTTCCACCTTTTTACTGGGCGAGTCACCAACATGGTATGCGGAGCACAAGGGGGAAGTTTCTCATTTTTTTTATTACCACGGAATTTTGCCCCGGGCACATTGGTATGCCACCCTTGGGGGGGGTTCCTGACATATGTAAAGGTTCGACAGTAACCCCAAATCTGAGTCAGCCCGGCCAATAGAAGGCTTGTGAATCCTCTCCAAATGCGTCTTGTTTCCCGGGGCCCCGCCATGGGGGGTATGCCCCCAGACGCAACACTTTTTGCCGAAGCCCCTTCGGGGACGCCAACTGGTGACCGTTGGTGGCTGAAAAAAAAAAACTGCCGGTGCGAATCCCTTTTTGTGGACGAACTTGATCTTTCCGTGGGCCGCCTCGGGGAAAATTTCCCACGGCTGTCTTTTCTGTTCAGTGTGGGGGCTTGCTTTGGAGCCCGAAGCTGAATTTTTAAACGACCTGGTCGCGGAAGGGACGGTTTTAACAAGGGGTTTAAAACTTCTTTTCCTCTCGCCCCGCGCCCCGGGGTGGCGGGCCGAACACCTCTGGAGGTAACCCTGGATAGGAGAAGCTTCCCCCCCTCCCGGGAGACTGGTTTAAAGGGAGGGAGTACCTGGTTGCCAAAGCCACGCCCATCTTTCCCCCCTTGGTAGGGCTCGAGGGCTACAAACCCGTTGATCAGTGGGAGTGAACGATGACCGTCCCCCCCGACTTCGAGGTATTTCCGCGAGGCACCTCAGGTACAAAAAAACTCGTCGCAAAAACTGCCGAGCGCCCGTTCTCTGATGGCCTCGACAACGTTCCGCTACCTGATGGAAAGGGAGGGCAGTGGCGTAGGCACTTCCATCCCCATATGCCCCTTTAAAAATTGGTGTGGTTGCTTTTTGCGGGCAGGGGAACAGCGCCGATGCCATGCACCAATACAAAACAGTCGGGTCGCGCCGGTTTGCCCTCTTCCCCCTTGGTTTTTGGGGGTCGCACGCTGGAGACAAAAATGTCCGGGGGCAACGAAGACTGTCCGGTGGCAACAAGACTGTCCGGTGGCAGACGAAACCTACCTTGGGTTTCCTGGGACTTTCCGAGGAAGGAATAATACGTGTGCATCGGCTAGGCCCCCAGCTTCCCAATGCCTCGGTAACCGTGGGTTGGCCTCACCCAAAATTCAGCGTAGGTCAGGCGAAAAAGAATTCATGAGTGCTCCAATAAAATCCTTGTTCACTCCAACCCTGACGTTTCCCCCCCAATAATCGAGGACACGAAGCCGCTCGCCCAAAAAGGGGAAACGTCTCCAAGGGAGCTTCTCGGGGGGCGAAATTGCCCTTGCTCTCTGGGGGCATTTGGGGGTCTAGTTTCAAAGCAGCTTTCAGTCGTCATATGTAGCTCCTGGTGGAAACCCCCGAAGGGCCCCCTTGGGTTTACCTGAGATTGCTCATTAGATAAAGAGCCCTTTTTTTTCATTGTTTAAAATCATAAGCTTGAGCCCCCAGCTTCAAAATGTTCGATATAAGTGTCAATAACTCCCTTATCATTGTTCTGGGGGATTAATCAGGGGGGAACAAGGGGGGGTATATTTTCCACCCTGACGGGCCGCTACGATGCCGGGGCTTTGGGGGTCCCTGAGAGAGATTGTCATCCTCTAGTTGCGAGTGAATTTCCCCTCGGATTTTTTCTCGCTAACAAAACAGTTTCGAAAACGAATTCTCTTTTCCTTTGGGTTTCTTCCTCCTCTCTTTTCTTGTCTTCTTTTGTTTTTTTTTCATTTTCCCCTCTCCTTTTCCATCTTCTTTCTTCCTTTGCTTTTTCTCTTCTCTCTCAACCTTCTTTCCTCCTCTCCTTCTCCTTTTCCTTTTTCTTTTCTTCTTTTTCTTTTCTTTTTATTTTTCTTCTTCCCTTTTTTCTTCTTTTTTTCGCCTCCCCCCTCTTCTACTTTTCTTTCTCTTCTTTCCTTTGCCCCCCTCCTTCTTCCCAACCTCATCAAAGTAATGGTCCCGTGGAGCTGGTCCCGGGGGACGCGGAAACGGGACGGGGGCCCAATTTTGGTCCCCCTCGGGAAAAGGGTAGGTGACCAACACTGGAATGAGTGGGAATGGTGTCTCCTCGGGGAAAGGGGGGAAACCCTGGGAGGTTTTTTGACTGACGGGGACGTCGTGACGGTGGGGTCCTTTTCCAAAAAGAACCCACGTTGGGATCAATATCAGTTTCCGACGGGAGGGAGTAGCACAGGGTACTAGTCCAGGTACAATCCCTGCCCCCTTTTTTTGAGAGGGGGAAAACCAGACCTCGCCCCGTACCATTTTTCCCCACAAGTGATTACGCACATATTTTTTAAATAAAACACGCGGGCAAAACGCTTCCCGAATAGGGGTTTGATAGAAATGTCAGTTCCAAACACTTTTAAACCCAAAAAAGTTAGCAAGTCGACCCACAGCTAAGTGGGAAGTAAGTCTTGGTTGAAAAAACAAGTCACAAAAACAAAATGGAGATTAACAAAATGGTCTTCAACCCCCAAATCTTACATGTTCCCCCACACCAGCAATGGGAAAACTACCTGCCCTTTAAACAATACGCCAATCCAAAAACAAGGAAGGGAGATAATTTCCAACCCCTTTAGACCGCCCAGAAACAAAACACAAAGTAAAAGAACCCGTCCCCCGGACAGTTCACACACAAAAGTTTGTGAAAAAACTCGCCAAGTAAAGGGAAGAACGACCCTTTACAGAAACATATCCTAACCGCAAAAATGAAAAAGCGTTTCCAAAGAACGGGGAAATACCCATCCCGGTCATAATACCCCTATTTTTACAAAAAGGGGAAAAACTTTCCAAACCCTCTTTAAACCAAGAAAACCCTTTAATTTAAACCCCAAGTCGCCAGCGGTCGACAAACCAGAAGGGGAAATATGCGAACTTTGAATAGGCCTACAGGCCCCAACTGAAGGAAATTCCGCCCTAAACCCTTTTCCAATAACAATCACTTTGAATAGCCGACTAACAGGGATTAGGCTTTTTGATCCCTCGTGAGGACAATAAACTAACCCAAAAAAACCCCAAAACACAAGTCACAACTACCTACAAAACATCAAACCATTGATTTTACTCAGCTACGCCCAACCAAATAACGGCCGCAAAAACAATATAAATACAAAAACGGCGACCCACAAAACGCAACGACGGGGAAAAATGGAAAGTATAAAGGCCGGGTGGCTGACTAAAACACGATGGGAAAAAAACGAGATGACGAAAAGCAAAAGAACAGTTTCGCAAATCGAAAAGATTTTCTTGACTCCCCCGCGCTGATATGTACACACGCACCAACCCTACCTTAGATTTCAAGCTGACCCAGTTACGGGCGGCAGTGGCAAGCCCACCGAGCACGCCTGAAAAAGTTAACACCGCGGGGAAGGTAAGGGAGGGGGGGTACCTGAAGTTGGAGGTGGGGAACGGAAAAAACACAGACCACCAAAACCAACCCTCAATCCACACCCTAACATTTTTTTCTTTTCTTTTCGCACCCCCAAAACCACCCTTAAAAAGTGTAAATTTTAAAAATAACAAGAAAAATATAAAAATAGCTAGTGAGTGCGAAAATGAAGAGAAAACCTATCTAAGGGGGCTATCCCCTACTACAAAAAAATACAGAACCTACCCTAGTGTAAACAAAAATAATCACCCAAAAAATAATCCTAAGTATTTTAAAGACAGAGGGGTGTTACCCCGTTTTCCCCACGCAATTTAGACCAATAAAACACAGGGTCCTAAACCCACTTTACCCGCCACTCTCGTGTAGTCTGGGGACGGAAACGGGAACAAAATCGGTCTAACCTATGTCAGCACAAAACAACGCTGTAAACCTGCACAATGAACCAAAATCACTCCCCACCTTTTCCCCTCCCGTTACATGAAAGATAACAGTAAAGTTAAGGAGTTAATTTACACTACCGGCGATCTTTTTAAAAACAAAAAACGAACAAGACCCGGAGGCGGCTAGAGGCCGGCGCCAAGGGCGGGAACTGGACTTTCCGGTCACGGGAACCCCACAACGTTCCGCCCCGGGGGAGTCCCCCCCCACGGTGGGGGGGCCCCGGCCCAGCCAAACCCCCGCTTTAATACAACCAGCATGAGGGGGGAGCGGTAGTCGAGAGTGCTGTGAAATCCCGACCAACCCCCCTCAATTCCCAAACCCTTTACATCCCGGCGAAACCCCCCAAAAGTCGCGGTAAGGTCCACGAACAAGGATGGAGGTGGAGAGGAGAGAGGACAGGCAGGGGACAACCCTCACGACCACACACCAACCCCTCGTGAAAACAGTAAACCAAATAAGCAAATTTTTAAATAATGGGAAATATCCATTCATACCTAGTGGAGGAGGGGACGACTATCAAGAAAAGGGAGGATAGAGAGATAAAAATTGGGAAAAAAAAGGGGAAAAAAAAAAATACAGCCCCAAAAAAAAAGATAACTACTTAATGGGTAAAATAACCCCAAAAAAGACCCCACACCTGCCCAGGGGGAAAACTAAATTTAAACAACCCATCTATCCCAAAATAAAGAAAGAAGAGAGGACAGGGGAGAAACAAATTTAATGAAGGAGGAAAAAGGTCTATCCCAGCCACCAACAATTCATCAACATTCGCACCTTACACAATTCTGAAAACCCACACATATACCCTCCAAACCTCCAGCCAAACAGAATGTCTCCCACACGCCCCGGGACACCAAACACCCACCCCATACCAGCAGAATAAACTTAGCTTAAGTCTTTTCAAACCCAACAGGGGGCCAGGTCATCCCAAAAAACTGTACCAGGAAGGGGGTTCTGGGCCCCGTTCTTATAACCACGGCCGTCCCCCTCCTTCAACAGCTCTCGGGAAAGTATACCGAGGGTCTGGGCCGGCACCCCCCAACCACGGAAAAAAAGAACAAACCCCCCCCCTTAAAAGGGGCATTTGAACATTCTAGGACAGCTGAAAATGGTGTAGGGGCGGCTATTACCTGGCGAAATGGGTACACCCGCAAAAAACTGAAACCCAGTTTAATTATTTACTTACATTTCATATTGTTATTATTTTTTTTTTCTTCTTCTCTCAAAAATTAAAAAAAACCAAAAACCCTTTACCGATGAAAATTTTTTCAAATATATACTACCCCTTTAATTGAAGGGCCCCAGGTTTAAAAAAAAATGAAAGGAAAACAAATCTTTTGACGGTGACTTGAGAAAAAATTACAAAACACCCCTACCCCAAATTACATTAAAAGGAAATATAATATAAATTTAAATGAGAAACAAAATAAAAAAAATATATAAACAAAAAGACAAAAGGGGGAGCGGAACCAACAGGGGCGCCGCAAGGGAAACCCCGCTTCCCGACCCCCAATGGGCGGGTAATCAATCAAACCGCGTCCCGGGCCCGAAGTTTTTCTCTTTTCCTTTAAAATTTAAAAAAAATAATTTTTTATTTATAGAACCAAACTAGCAACTCCCTCTCGACGAGTACACACAAATAAAGAAGATTCACCAAAAAAGGGGAAAAAAACGTGCGCGGCACGCTCTGTGTCTGACAAAATCGCTGACAAAAAAAGTCACCGCTTACGTAGCGCATTTAGAAAAAATTTTTAAAATTGCCTTCCATATTTATAAACAGGCTAACGCTCGCAGCGCGCCTGAAACCACAATAATTTTTCCCCACCCGGGATACGCCCCAGCACAGTACCAAAAAACAGATTTTGAAGAAAATATTAATTTTATAAATTTTTAAAACCTACCACTGTGGAAGCGCAGAGAACCCAAAAAGCACGAAATAACTCCCGAAGGCGGTGGAAAAAAAGGGGGGAAAAAGGGGGGGGCCCGGGAGGCAACCCGCGACAAGACTGTCCCGGGAAACCCGGGGCCGACACACCAGCGCCCTTCACCATGGGATGGCTAAGCTGGTCACCCCCCCCGAAAGGCAAGTTGAAGACTTGGTGGCAGGAATAGGGATTCCCCCTGTCTCAAACCCCCAAAACCACCGTCAGGAAGACAGGGGGGCCTTTGTCACGGGTTCGAAAAGCCTCGCCCCAAAAGAACGTGGTCCTCACTCGTGGGCCCCCCGGTAAAAATAAATTTTCCAAACGCCAGCTGCCGACAAAGGGAAAAAACTTCCAAAGACTCAGGAGCTCTCCCGGGTTTTCCCCAACGGGAAAACTCACAAAACAATGTTCATGCGGTGAAAAAAGGGTGCCCCCAAACCGCACGGACGGGAGACTTTTCTCCCGAAAAGTTGACAGCCACAGCCCCATCCCTTTTTCACACATAAAAAATGTAATACACACACAACACATAATAGAAGAAAAAAGGATAGATACCGAGGATGATTATTTCCATTGCCAGATAAATTTAAAAAATGCGTTTAAACTGGGAAACCAAATTCAAGGATGTAAATTTCCTTTTGGTCCCCCTTATTATTCAAAATATTCTTTCGAATGTCCAATTCGACTCGTTATAAAATATTCTAAAAATAGATTTTGCTTCGTTTGGGGCTTTTAAAAAGAAAACTTTACGAAAAAGATTGATTTAAAAAAAGGTATACGAGTTTTTATATTATTGTTGTAATTATTAATCATTTTATAATTTTGTTTTGGGCTTAATAGGCAAACTTTTTATATATTTTCTCCCCGCGCGCACACACACAAACAACACAAAACCCCAAAACACACACACCATTATCCGTCAAAGATCTACAATGTAATTTAATGCCATAAGTATGGCTACAACCCCCCGCAGTAAAAGGAAAAATTTTTTTCCAATAGATTTTTTTTTTCTGTTTTAAAAAAGGGATAACAAAAGCGCACCCGATTTCCACATCAAGAAATGGCCCTCGGGTATATCTTTAGATGTCTGTTACTTACTTTCCAAAAGGGGAAACCACTAAACATTTTTAAAAGGTTTGGGGAAAGGGTTTTTTTAAAAAATCTTGTGATCAGTCAAAATTGTTGATTTTGTTCCTTTCGGAAGGAGAAAAAGAAGGGTTTTAGCAAACATTTTTTCCCGTTCAGCTCTGATTCAGAAAAAATCTGGGCAAAAGTATGATGACTTCAACGACTGTATTTGTTTTAGCCTTTTTGCAAAGTCTTTTTTAATTAAAAATTTGTTCTTTTGGAAAAGTTTCATAAGCAGAAGTTTTAAGGAAAATTTCGCAGCTGAGCTTTTTTTTGTTCACCCGGGGGGTAGAAAACCCGCTTTGGTAAGTTCCTAAATTGACGCGTGTATGGTACACCCCGAGCAAGTTTTAACTTTTAAACCCCTTTGTTTTGGGGGTGCTGTGTGGTGTGGGGAGCGGAGTGGGATGGATGAGACGGGGAGCAGGGAGGGAGGGGGGCGAGGGAGGTGATGCTCAAGAAGTTATGAATCGACATGGGGAAGGGGGTGGTTTGATTGGTTTTCTCTTTTTTTTTTTTTTTTTTTTTTTTTTCTCTATTCAAAATGACTTTTTAAAATGAGTCTCACCTGGGGGGGGATGGGCACCGAATTGCATGCAAACCCCTGATGCTGAAACGAGCGCCCCTGCTACCATGGAGAAGTTAAAGTGAATTCAAAAAATATTTTAACGGGATTTAAAAAAAAAAAAAAAAAAAATCCGTGTCACCACAGACTCATGTTTTCCGATCGTGTAACGTATCATAGCAATGACGCAAATAATTTTAAAAAAACATTTCCAAAAACAAACCGCAGCTGAGAAATGAAAACGATGCCTATAGGCCTTTCAGGCCCCCCCATTTCTTGTGTTGCTCATTTCACACCACCACGGAGTCATCCCCGCGAGTCCACACGTGGGAGATGATGAATCGTGGGGGCTTGTTCTTGGGTCAGCCTGACGCTTTCGCTACCACTAGGTGGGACCGTGTCAACAAACTACAATCTTTCTTTGCCCTCACTTTGTGGTCAAAGTGGGTCGACGGCGGTCACGTTCTTTTACAGCGGCCGACCCCTTTCAGAGTTTTTATGGAAAATGTAGCCGGGGAGGCGATGGACGGTAATTCGAGCCCGACTGAGATCAAAACCCCATCGGAAACCCATTTTGAAGTCAACACATTTTGTTTAAGGGGAAGAAACCGCCGGAAATTTTGTTCCCCGTTCGACGATCCAGGGGCTTTCCTGGGAGACTTGCCAAAATGGACATGTTGGGGAAATTTAAATTAATTCACGTCTTTCTACTTCACGTTAGACGGGCTTTTCGAGGTCATACCGCACCCCGGAAGGACGAGGTGACCCTTTCACCCACCAGAGCCCCCTTCTGGGTTTCGAGACCCGGCCAGTGAAATGCCAAGCCAAAGTGGCTGTGAGGAACTTCAAATACAACTCAAGTCCGTTCCAATACCGGAACCAGGCACGTGGATCTCCATCGGCGACCACGATCGTAAGCATTCTTGAATCGTGGTAGAGAACGAATCATCGTCGGAGACTTAGAGCAGAGAGCCTACACGGTCAAGCTGCGGGTGTCCTCCATTCCAGGCTGCAGCAGACGGTACCGCTCCCTTTCTGTCCTGCAAGACACTCCAGTTCCATGACGCCACGGCTGAACGTCAGGTTGACGTGTCGTCTGGAACACCAAACTGTAGGCCAAGAACGCCGAGCCCGCCCACGGTGAAACCACCATCAGTCGTGACTGATGAGAACGGCGAGCAGGATGGCAGTACCATCACCACGACCGTCCAAACGACGACACCAAGACCGATTCCACAGGTAAAGACACGTCTGTCGCCGGTTGATGCAGCAACAGTTGAGTCTATGATCTTTCCCTGGAAAAAGAGTCAGGAGGTTCAGGTCCTTTAGGACCTTGGACAGGTCGCTATGTGTCCATCCCTGGCGATTTCTTCTTCTTCTTCTTCTTCGGGTTGAGCAGCCACAATCAATTTGCTGATTTTTTTTGATTTTTTTTTTATTTTATTTTTTTTTGCTGCTGCTACTTTGGGGGAGGAGGGGGGTGGGGGTGCCGTGACTTCCTGCTGGGTTTGAAAACAAAGGAACCAAAAATGATAAACACCTACAACCCTAACTGCTATGGGATTTAGCTGGATGTGGAGCTGCTGGCCAGCTACCGTGGTCACCTTTAAATTCCAGCAAGCTGGGATCCAAGCCAGCGCCACACAACCTAGTGTTGGCCAGGCCCACAAGTCGCCATGCCAGCAGAATAAAAGAAACCAACGGGAAAAAGAAGGGAAGGGGGCCATACTTTATAAACAGTAACAATGCGGTAAGGGCGTGCCATTCGTTTATTATAGATATTTTACTACATCCCACATTCGCCACACTTTCGTACATTTGATGTGTATTTCCAAAGAATTTATTTGTCCTTTGTTTTCTTTTTTTTCGCTGTTATGTTGTGTGTATATGTGTATGAATGTGTGTATGCACGTGTATATACGAGGGCCACCCCATAAGTTCTCGGATGCGCAGAAACAACTGACGTCATAATTTCAATTTTTATATCATCATCACAAGCGATGTCAAATAGCTATGACACAAAAAATGATAAAAATCGTCAGAGCCAAATTTGTTCTAGACAGCAAAATGGATGGCAAGGGGGGACGGTTTTCAAAGTGTTGCAGAGAGCCTGTCTTGGAGAGATTTTCGTGCCATGATTTATTATGACTATCTTCAAAGGAAGTCTTTCAAGGAAAGTTTTATAAGTTTGACAAACTGTTTTGGCGACAAGGCTCCATCATTATCCACAGTCCATAGGTGGTTCAAAGAATTTCGGTTTGGTACAATGTCGTTGGAAGATCGTGACCGTTGTGAACGTCCAGTTTCAGTTACTACCGATGGGAACGTGAGCACAGTGAAGGCCATGATTACAGAAAATCCTCGAATCACGGAGGATGAACTCAAAGATACTCTAAACCTTTCATCAGGAAGCTTAGACCGCATTCTTCGGCACAATCTCTCTGTACGGAAGCGTTTCGCTCGTTGGGTGCCCCACCAGCTGACTGGGGAGCAAATGAGGGCTAGGGTTGAATGTGCCAGTTTATGCTGCAAAAATTTGACGGAGGAAGATCAGATAGGGTCTCCAATACCGTCACAGGTGACGAAACCTATGTTTACCAGTATGACCCCGAAACAAAGCAGCAGTCGTCAGTTTGGCTGTTTCCAGGGGAAACCCCACCTGTGAAATTTAAAAGATCAAGAAGCTGCACAAAGCAAATGATTGCAGTTTTCTTCGCAAGATCCGGCCATGTGACTACTGTACCGCTTCTGGAAAGAAGACAGTGAACGCTGAATGGTACATCAACACCTGCCTGCCAAAGTGTTCGAGGCTTGGAGTGCACGGCGACCACGGACCGGTATCCACCACCTACTCCTCCACCACGACAACGCCAGCGCCCACACGGCAGCTGCAACTTTAGACTTCTTGCAAGAGAACAGCGTGCAGCTCGTCACTCATCCTCCGTATTCTCCTGACCAGACCCTTGTGACTTCTTTTTGTTCCCTCGTTTTGAAAAACAACTGAAAGGAAAAGCCGTTTGAGAGCTCTGAAGATGCCCGAACGTTTGCCGGGGGCTTGATTTCTGGTATACCTAAGTCGGAGTGGGCTGGGGTGATGGATTCGTGGTTTAGAAGGATGGAAAAGTGCATACACGCTGATGGAGGATACTTTGAAAAGATGGGCTAGGTAAGAAATGCCAGTGTACTCCCATCTTTTCCCATCCGAGAACTTATGGGGTGGCCCTCGTATATATTAAAATATATAAGAGAGAGAGAGAGAGAGAGAGAGAGAGAGAGAGAGAGGTGTCCCTTTTGTCGCATACACACAGCTAGGATGAAAGTGTCAGTACACCATACATTAGTAGAGAAATAAACCCAAACATTAAACTTCGCATTCGAATGTCCATCGGTGAACAGAACACACAGATAACATGGCGAACAAGTGTCGGTGGAAAATAAGAAGAAACAAGAAAAAGTGGGGGGAATAGGGTAGAGGCCCCACTTTAGAAAAGAAAAAGAAAAAAAAACACGAAAAAAAACACACGAAAAAATGAAAATAAAAAGGAAAAAAAAGACGTGGCAGAATTGGAGGTTGGAGGCCAACAAACAAAAAAACAAAAAAAGACGTGGGCAAAATTGGAGGCCAAAAAAAAAAAAGAAGAAAAAAAGACGGGCAAAATTGGAGGTTGGAGGCAAAAGAAAAAGAAAGAAAGAAAGAAGAAGAACACAAAAAAAGTGTTTTAGAGCCGTTCTCTATAAGCCCTCCGGTGATATTTAGGGCACGGCGTTTTTCTTTGTTTTTTCTTTTTTTTTCGGGGGGGGGGGGGGGGGTTGTTTTGGGGTTTTTGTTTGTTTGTTTGTTTGTTTGTTTTTAAGCGTGTAAGTGCGACAGCTGATCATGAGCGGACTGACGAAGGTGAAGAGGGGGGGACTTGGGAACGAGGTCAGGGCGTGAAGGGGCAGCGTGAGTGACTGAGCGTAAATGACCATGTCCTCTGCTTTTTTACGTGCATTTTGTTTGCTGAAGGCTTTATTTGAACATATGAAAGTGAGTTTAATGAAGGAATTCATGGGGTGAAACTGTCAGAGCTGTTGCAAAGACAAAAAGAAAATACAATGGGTGAAACTGTCAAGAGCTGTTGCGAGACAAAAAGAAAATACAGAGAAAGATTAATGGTGTGCGTGTGTGTGTGTGTGTGTGTGTGTGTGTGTGTGTGTGTGTGTGTGTGTGTGTGTGTGTGTCTGTCCCGTCGTCTGTCTGTGCGTGCGTGAGTGCGTGTGTGTGTGTGTGTGTGTGTGCACATGGGTGCCTTTAAGATCTGTCTATTTTCGGGCACACACACACACACACACACACACACACACACACACACACACACCACATTCACACATGCCTGGCGAATATCCATAACTTCACATAAATTCACAAAATTTATTACTGCATCACATAATTCAAGTGGGGGAAACAAGATGCAATGAACAATCTGATGTTTGTATGTCAAAATCATTTGCATAACTACAACAATTCATTGCCATGACCTATCATAGCCACATAAGGAGAATTATTAAAGTGCATTACTAATGTGGGGAAAAATAACATCTTCCACATACTCTCTACAATCAATCTATGGAGAGACGATGACAAAGACAATGACAATATTGTAATGTTAGGCCTCCAGCCTGTAAGCATAGGTACACGTAAACAATGTTGTGGCTATCCAAACAGACGGGTGATAGAATCAACTTAAATTTGTAGCAATAATATGTTCTCCCCTGTGTCTCAGTGCATAAAAAATATACATAGCTACATCACGAATGACTCTGATTTCACCAATACACAATCAATGTCAGCACTTTACCTCTTTTGACCAGTTAACCTTAAATGCTTTGATATATATTTATCTCTTAGTAATGCGTAAGCTTCGCATCAAAGAAAAAATGTAGCTCATCCTCACTATCTTACAAAATGGGCATTGCATATCCTCAGAATCATTTTTCCTGCAGCGTCTATTTATCTTTAAATCATTTATGCCTAATCTGAATCCGGTGAGTGCTGATTTTAAATTTGTTAATGGTTATTACTGCTAAGTATTGTTCACGGTGTGAAGTAATTTGAAAGAGCATAAATTTAAATCTGTCACTATCCTTAATCTTGGGGATTCCCATGTCTGTTGAAAACAGTCTATCATTCTTTGTTTGAATATTCTCAACATGTCATAATTTCCAATCATTCCATTTATTTTTTACCTCCGAGAAACCATATCTGTCTAGACATGCTTTAATAGATGACACCCAGTTATACAACTTTTGACTGTCTTTCTGCTTCAGCCTGTAGTGCTGAATTATGCTGCGTTAAATATGCTTGGTGCGGTAAACGTTTTAAATGTCCATTTTCTGCTGAGAAAACGAGTATCGAAGGAGAGAGAAAGAGAGACAGACAGACAGACAGACACAGAAAGACAAACAGAGAGAGAAAGAGGGAGAGACAGACAGACAGACAGACAGACAAAGAAGCAAAGCTCAGCGGTTAGCATACATTCTACACAAATACTATGGAATTACAGAAGAAAAAAAACAGTGCGTGCATGAACGCAGTTCTAAACACACACAAGGAAGAAACCTTAGCTACAGTCATCTCATATATTTGATCCAATGAACAATCTGGAATACCAGAAAGAATTGTCTACATGCTACGTAAGGTTTAAAAGAAACAGTTGAGGCATTTCTCATACGTTTGACGTTAACAAAAAACAAAAACAAAAGTAATTTCCGTACAGACAACTTTTCTTTGTTTTTGTTTCTTTGTTTGTTGTTGTTGTTTACATCACCTGCCTCTTTTCCATTGAAAAGAAAACCTCTCATTTTTTCCTCTCTTTTTTTTCTTTTTGCGTCTTCTTCTCTTCTTCTTCTTCTTCTTCCTCCTCTTCATTCGGCAGAAATGAAAATACATCTTAACAGGACCATACAGAACTGATGATGATATGCGTCAATCGTCCGTTGCAGAGCAGGGGAGGGGTGGGATGAGGGTGGGGGTGGGGTGGGATCTAATGAGGCAGGTCTGGTTCCACTTCAGACAGTCTTTCTAAGGAGCAGCACGCCATCACGGAGGGCACCAGAACCTGAAGCAGACAATTGAAGAAAAAAAAAAAAAGAATAAACAAATAAACTTTGCTCAGACACGTACATACTGCAGACATTCCGTGCGGGGGAACTGTCAATGACGCTACATCGCATTGCTGTTGAAATTACGTCACGTTGCAGTTTGAAATGACGTCAGGTTGCTGTTTGAAATTACTTACATCACATTGAAACTGAAATAACATCAAACGCATTTTAAAAAATTAGCCATTGCGAGGGTTGAAATTACGTCACACGAAACCGAGATTACATCACATTGATTAAAGTTTTACCCCACATAGCTTTGAAATTCGTCATTTTGCGACGGGTCAAAATTATCACACTGAAATTGAAATTCATCACACTGCATTGAAATTTACATACATTGCTGTTAAAAATTTCGTGCATTGAAAATGAAATTTATGTTATTACCGTGAAATTACTTCACATTGCAAGGGAATTAAGTCCATTGAAACTGAAATTACATCCGTTGCAAATAAAATTTACGTCACATTGCAATTAAAATTACTTGCACTCCCTTTAAAATTTACGTAAATGAAATGAAATTGTCAAAATTTCAATTAAAAATTACATCATACGCAATTAGAATTAAGTCAAATTGCAATAAATTAATATTTGCATTGAAATGATGTCAACAGAATAAAATTTTATCACACTGCGGTTAAAAACAACATAGTGATTGAAATCACCTCCACTGTCTAAATTTAATACTTTGCAATTGAAAAAACATAAATTGCACAGAACGAAGTTGGAGGAGAACGAACGAACAAACAAATAAGTTTGCTTTAAAGGGGAAATGGAATAAGCATAAAAAACCTTTTCTTTTGCATCCGCCCTCTTGAATAGCTTAAACTTAAAGAAATCACTAGAAGAATCAAATTTAATGTTTTTTAAAAGTAGATAAGAAAAACCCAAAACGAGGGAGGGGGAGGAGTTGTGATATCTAAGCAATCGAATAAATCATTAAATTCCCAGCCTTTAAAAAACTAACCCAAGAGAGGGAAGGAGAGGAGAGGAGAAGGAGGGGGAGGAGAACAAAAGGGAAAGGGGAAAAACAGTTAGGGTTTTGGGTTAATGGTCCAAACCACCGCAGTGGGCAAATATCGGGCCCCGGACTTTAAAAAAGATATGAAAAATGAGGGAACAAATTTATTACAAGCACGCACGCACGGCGCACACCACACACACCCACTCACACATAAACACAAAAACCCAAACACAACACACACACACATCACAAAAACACCCCCCACAAAAAATACACAACACACACCACACACACCCCCCACACACACACATCACATACCACACCACCCCCATCACCACCCACACACCCACCCCCAACACCACACACACACACTTTCCCCGGCATCTCTAAACCACACACACACACACACACACACACAACACCACACACAACACCCCAAAAACCACACACTTTTGCATCTCTAAACCCACACACACACACACCCACACAACACACCACACACACACACAACACCACGCGCGCGCGCGCGCCGCAGCCCCCCCCCATTTCCTTTGGCATCACTAAAACTGTTCATACTTGTGTGCCCCAATCACTGAGAAAAACGTGAAAGAATAATGCAATGCTCACCTTATGGGGGGCTTTTTCCCCTTGACGACGAACCCCAAAAAGAGCGAAAAGCGCTGGGCGGTTGGTAGAAGGAGGTAAATTCTTTCCGTGTAAGTAAGCTTGTCTACCGCTATCGTTCCGTCTCCGAAAGTAAACCCTCTTTAAAGGCTAGCTTAATGAAAAACACCAACCCCCCACAACCACCCACACCATCACGTCCACGCACGCATCACACACCACACCACCAAGGTAAATGACAAGCCACCATAAAAAGAAAGACGACAAACTTGAAACGTCCTAAGGGTGATGATGATGTCAACAAGACGAAATGGGGATGATACAAACATCATTTGCCGTTCTTTTTAGTGCTGGCTGAAACATCATTTCAGTAAAGTGATGGGTGTCCCCAAATGACAAAATGAGGATGATAAAAAAACTTTGCTCGTTCATTTTACCTTTGAGTGACGGGCTGAAACATCATTTCGAAAACCGAATACTGATGTAAAAATCGTGGGCCAATTAAGCAAGGAATTATTACCGAGTAAGTAGTTAAAAGAAAACGTACATTTGTCAAAACCCATCCTAACAAAATCAGCGCTGACTGACTACAAACACGGGAAAGAAAAGACGAGAAACACACACACACAACACCCCACGCACACGCCCACCACACAACCACAGAAAAAAGAAAGAGGAGAGAGGAAAAGGAAGAGAGAGAGAACAGAAGAGAGGGGGAGAGGAAAGGAAAAAAAAAGAGAGAGAGAAAGCGAGGGACAGGACAGACCACCACCCCCCACCACCACCCACCCCACCTCAGCATACCAAAGCAGGTTGACTACATACAGTAACAACCGGGCGACGGCTTTGATGAAAAAAAGGGGCAATGCTTAAGCCAAAACTTTAGCCCCAGTAACAATGGGTACAATGCAAAGAGGGGGATGAAGATGCATAAAAAGGGGAGGAAGTGGGCCTGGAAGGGTGTCTCGGATACACAAAAAAAATTGAAAACATGAAGAAGAAGAAGAAGAAGAGGGAAAAGGGAAAAGGAAGAAGAAGAAGAAGAGGAAGAGAAGAAGAAAAAAAAAACGAAGAGAAATCACCGTAGAGAAGAAGAGGAGGAAAGAAGAAGAAAGAAGAAGAAACGGAGGAGGAGAGGAGGGGGGGGGCAGGGAGGGGGAGGAAGACGAAGAAGAAGAAGAAGAAGAAGAAAAAGAAGACGGCGACAAACTACGACGACGAAGAAGGGAAAAAAAGAAGAAAAAGAAAAAAATAAAATCACCTTGGGGATCGGTATTCGGACTTGTCCGCGTCCAGGAAGATAAAGTCAAACCCTTCCTTCCTTCAACTCCTCTCAGCTGTAAAAGGACACCTGACACATTCCCACACACATGGCGTTCCCCTTTTTAAAAACTTTCCCGGTCAATGGCACGACCTGAACATTCACCACACACAGAGCTTCCTTCCTCAACATCTCTTCATGCTGTCAATGGCTTTACCTGATAATTCACCCCACACATGACGTCCTTCCTTCAACATCTCTCTCTGTTCAATGCAGACCGACACATTTCCCACAACCCTGACGGTTCCCCTTTCCTTAAAGCTTTTCGTGCTCTTAATGACCGACCGACCATTCCCCACACACTGCGCTTTCCCCTTCCCTTTAACACCTCTCTCATGCTTCCCAAGACATGACCGAACATTCACCACCCCCAATGATGTTTGCTTCCCTTCAAACTCAGGCTACAAATCTAACAAGGATTTGGGGAAAGTGCCAGATATAGGGAAAATGTTGTGTGTTAGGGGGGGGGGGGGGGGGGGGGGGTTTTCTCGATCTTTCACACCCTAAATATCGTTTATCTGAAAAAAAAAATGTACAGTTCTAATACCTATTTTTTCATTTTTGAGTCCAAAAATCCCATTTATTAAACTTTTAAAAAAAATTTTAAAAAAACGAAAAAAACGTACAACCTAACTCCCATTTTTCATTTGTACAGGCCCCAAAAAACCCCTTTATCTAAGAAGAAAAAAATGTACATCCCAACTCCCATTTTTATTTGTACAGTCCTAACTCCCCCGATCAACTGGAAAAAAAAAAAAAAGACTTACTTCCCATTTCTACTTTTTCAAAATATTCCTCGAAAACATAATGACTACTGCTTGAAGATCATGGCAACACAGTTAAACGGGGGAACCGACAAAAAACAGTCAACACTGGAGGGAAAAACCAGACACAGTGACACTGGGGGAAGAACCCACAAGTGAACACTGGAGGAAGAAACCATGACAAACAATGAAACTGGAGGAAGAGCATGACAAACACAGTCAACATGGAGGAAGAAACCATGACAAAAAACAGTCAAAAACTGGGGAAGAACCATGACAAACACAGAAACAATGGGGGAAGAACCATGACAAAAACAGTCAAAAATGGGGGAACAACCCTCAAAAAACAGTCAACACTGGAGGAAAGAACCTGACAAAAAACAGTCAACCTGAGGAAGAACCATGACAAACACAGTCAACACTGGGGGAAGAACGTGACAAACCAGCAACACTGGGAAGAACCTGCACAGTCAACACTGGGGAAGAACCATGACAAACACAGAGAACACTGGAGGAAGAACATGACAACCAGTCAACACTGGAGGAAGAACCATGACAAACCAGTCAACACTGGAGGGAACCTTACAAACACAGGCAAACTGGGGGAAGAACCAGACACGTCAACACTGGAGGAAAAACCCTACAAACACAGTCAAAAATGGAGGAAAAACCATGACAAACACAGTCAAAACTGGAGGAAAAACCATGACACAGTCACCTGGAGGGAACCCTGACAAACACAGAACATGGGGGAAGAACCTGACCCACAACAGGAGGGAAAAAACCCTGAACAACAGTCAAAAAATGGGGGGAAGAAACCGACACATCAACACTGGATGAAGAACCATGACACAGTAACACTGGAGGAAGAACCCTGAAAAAACCAGTCAACACTGGAAAGAACAGACACGTAACATGGAGGAAGAACCATGACAAACACAGTCAAAGGAAGGGGAAAAACCCTGACCAGTGAAACTGCAGGAAGAACCATGACAAACACATCACACTGGGAGAACCATACAAAAAAAAGTCAACACTGGAGAAAAACCCTGACCAGTCAACAGGAGGGGGAACCATGACAAACACATTCAACACTGGAGGAAGAACCATGACAAACACAGTCAACACTGGAGGAAAAAACCATAACAAAAACAGTCAACACGGAGGAAAGAACCATGACCAAATACAGTCAACACTGGAGGAAGAACCCCCGACAAACACAGTCAACACTGGAGGAAGAACCATGCAAACACAGTCAACACTGGGAAATACCATGACACCGCGAATATGGAGGACGACCCATCACACAGTCAACACTGGGGAAAAACCCATGACAAACACAGTGAACACTGGAGGAAGAACCATGACCAACACAGTTCAACACTGGAGGAAGAACCATGACAAACACAGTCAACACTGGAGGAAGAACATGACAAACCAGTCAACACTGGAGGAAGAACCATGACAAACACACGTCAACACTGCAGGAAGACCCATGACAAAAACAGTCAACACTGGAGGAAAAAACCCCTTTGGACAAACACAGTCAACACTGGAGGGAAAAACCATGACAAACACAGCCCAAAACTGGAGGAAAAAACCATGAAAAAACACAGTAAAACCATGGAGGAAAAAAAACCATACCCAGTCAACAATGGAGGAAAAAACCATGACAAACACAGAGAACATGGAGGAAGAAAACCATGAAAAACCACATTTAAACACTGGGGAAAAAACCCTGCAAAAAAGGGTCAACACTAGGGGAAAGAAAAAAGGGACAAAAAGGAAACCCACTGGAGGAAAAAAACCCCAGCCCACGTCACCCCCCCCCCACTGGGGAAGAACCATGACAAACACGTCAAAACTGGAGGAAAAAACCATGACAAACACAGCCCAAACACGGGGAGGAAGAACCATGAAAAGTCAGTTTCTGGAGGAAAAACCCATGCCCAAACACAGTAAAACACTGGGGGAAGAACCCATGAAAAAACACGGGTCAACCTGGGAGGAAGAACCATGAAAAAACACAGTCAACACGGGGGAGGAAGAACCATGACACAGTCAACCTGGGGGGAAAAAACCAGGGACCCCCCCAGTCAACACTGGGGGAAAGAACCAGGGAAAAAAACCCAAGTCAACCCCTGGAGGAAGAAAACCATGACACAGTGAACAACTGCGGGAAAAAAAACCATGAAAAAACCCCCCGTCAAACTGGAGGAAAAACCCAAATGAAAAAAACCCACAGTCAACATGGGGGGGGAAAAAAACCTTTGCACAGTCAACACTGGGGAAAAAACCCTTGACAAAACACTTTAAAACAGTAGTTTGGTTAGGGACTTTTTCCCCCTAAAAGCAGGGAAAGGGGGCAGGGGCAGGTGATTACATCAGTGCCTTGGGGGACAAATCCCATGCCCGAGGTGCTCTTTGAGGGACATCGTGGGATCGATGGGGAATTCCTTATTGCTAACCCTACGGGCGATTCCCATTGCGCTGATGCAATCAGCTGTAAAAAAAAAGGGTAAAAAAACAAAAAAATGAAGGACTGTTTTTTTTTTAAATTTTTTTTTTTTTTGGGTTGGGCCCCTTTCTCAAGGGGGGACAACACACGGAAAATGATAAAAAAAGCGGGTTGGGCCCCCTTAAAAGGGTCCCGAATTTTTACTGGGCTCCCCACCATTCCCAAAGTGTTTTCTTGATGACTCTTTAGCCCGGTTTTCTTTAATATTTAAAAGACTGAGTTTTTTTGGGGGTTTAGTAGGTGTTTTTTGTTTTTTTGTTGTTGTTGTTTTTTTTGGTTTTTTGTTTGGGCCCGCCCCAAAGGGGAAAAAAAAAACACATGATAAAAAATAAAAAGGCGTCGCCCCCTTTGGGAAAGGTCCAAAGTTTACCCGTTTAAAAACCCTTTTACCAGCTCACCCATGACTGACCCCTCGACTTTGTTTTTAAATTCCCATTTTGGGGCGAAGGTTTATGACAGGATGCTGGTAAAGGGGGCATCGCGAGCCCGTTGTGCCCGTAACTATTTGCCCCTAAGGGCGAGGGAAAAAAGGGCTTGCCTGAAAATTTTACACGCCTGTCTGCCAAATTATGAAAAACCCAAAATTTTTTTTTAAACCATCAAAATTTTTTTTAAAATTCGAATCAGGAAGGCTATATCAAACGTTTTGGGCGTGCCAAAAAAAAAGAAAAATCGTTGAAATTCAGGCTCGTGATATAGTGTAAATGAAAATTTTTTTCCCCCGTACGTTGATCTTTTAAAGCTATAAAAGGGACTAAAGTAAAAAGAAAAAAAGTAAATCAAAAGTTAACAATCTGACGAATAAAGGGAAACCACCCGGGAAAACCACCACGGAGAGGGGGGGGACTTTTTCCCCAAAAAAAAATTAATGGAGTAAACGCACACTTGAAACAAGAAAAAAAAAAAAAAAAAACGACTATTAGAACAGTCATTAAGACCACAATCCCTTTTGGAAACGCTTTCATACAAAAAAAAGGAAGCTACGCTTGCCCGGGAAAAACCACCGATTGAAATCCATGAAAAACTGCTGTCGCTTTAGAGGGTCGTAGACTTGGTAAAAACCTTCGGACTGGGTCATGTACAGCGAATCCGTTCCATCATCAAAAGTAAAAATTTGATTTTGTTGCCAAATTTAAAAAACCCAATCGAAATTCCCCCCCAAACCCCCTCGCAACTTGGCATTTGGTAGCAAAATTTCCCCAGTCTGGTTGGGATCCCCGTTGATCTTTTTTTTACCCTTTCCCCACTTCAAAAACACCGCCCCCTAGCCGGTCAGTTTTTTTGAAAACCGACCTTCTTGCCGAGTTTGGGGGCTTGTTCCAGGGGTGATTATATTGAAGTTCCCGGTTTTTTTGGCGATGTTAGTCGCTTTTTAACCCCTAGGAAATTTTTCCCTTTGCTTTTTTAAAGGGTTTCAGCCAAAAATAGTCTGCGATGCCCTTATAAACCCTGTCTGCGTGCGTCAGCCCCCCTTTTAAACCAATTTCCCTTAAAAAACAGGGGTTGGGTGGGGTATAAATGATAATGTGTGTTTTTCACAAAAAGACCATTTTCCCCAAGTCCCACTTGGAAAATGTGTGTATATGTTTGTATTTGTATTTTTTCCCTGCACGCCCACTTGTGGTATGGGGTTTACAGTAACACTTGACCCCTAAAAATTTCAATTTATGGGGGGGTTTTTCGGCTGTGTCAAGGGCCCCAATCGCCTTGAAGTATACGTATTAGGTTGGGTCTTCCCCCTTTAGCAAGGTTTTTCCCGGCAAGCGATTTAAGGGAAGAAAACCCGTCTCCGATTTTTACTTCCCTTTTCCCGGGGGTTTTAACAAACCTTACCCTACTTTTGCCAATTTTTGGGGGTCTTTATGTGGGGCCCGTCCAAAAAAACACTAAATAAAAGGGAGGCTAGGGGGGGTTGCACCTAAACATTTAATACCGCCCTACAACGATAACCCCGGGGTTTTTTTTTTCCCCCTTCATCCTTTTGGGGTTTGGGGGGGGGGGGCATTGCCCCCTCCCACAAAACGATTGACAAAATTTTTTTCTTCCCTTTAAATTAGGGTGGTCCGTTAAGCTGTACATTTTGCACCATAAAACCCAAATTTCCCCAGGGGTTCCCACGGGTTGTGGTTTTTTTAAAACGAGCACCGTGATCGAGACAGAGACAGAAAATTTACGCAAAAAACCGAAAGATGCCCAGAGCACGAGGGGACAGGGGACAAAAGACGATAAAAATTGAAAAAGGGAAAAAAATAAAAAGAAGAATCACTAATTTCCTGTATTAAGAAAAATTGATTTTGAAATCGAACAAAAGAGTTTTATCTAACCTAAATTCCTAGGCAGGGCTGTATAAAAGGAGTCCTCTTGTTGTCCGGGCCCAAAAATGTGTTTTGGGGTTCAAAATGTTTTTATGGAAATAAAACTGTTTAAAACCACTTTCTTTTTCCCCCAATTTTTTCACTAAATTAATTTCAGGGTTTTTTTTTTCTAAAGCCCTTTTCCCCCAAAAAATTTTATGATAACGCTCTGGTCCTGACCTTTTTATTAAAACAAAAAAAATTTAAAAATGCTTCCCAAAAGGTTATTTTCAAAATTATTTTTTTCGAAACCAGCATTTTGCGAAATGATACATTTTAAACCTGGGTTTTTTCATGAAATTTGTTTGCCCCTTTAAAAAAAAAAAAATGCACAAATTCGGTGAAGTTAAATAAAAACCGTTCTTACCTTCTTTTTCCCGGGTTTTTATTGTGAAGGTTTTTGATGTTTGGGCCCGGAGTACGCTTTTAAATTTGTAAATTTCCCAAATCCAAAAAGAGTCTCTTTTCATCGAACAGTCTTTTTGGGAGTTTTTTACTTGATCTAAAAAACCCATTTTTTTCGTCGTTTTATTGGAGAAAACCCTTAAAAATTTATGTTGTTTATTTTTTGGAGATACGGGTTTAGAAAAATTTTTCCACTTAAGCGACCCTTTTAAAAAATTTGGGGAAATCTGAATGACATTGGATAATATTTAAGACAAGGCAAGTAAAAGTTGACACTTTTTAAATTTCATTTTTTTTGTGGCTTTTGAACGTGTGTGTCCTTTTTGGGTCCAGTTTTAAACGCGAGGGAACCCGGTTTGGGCGTAAATTTTCTCTTGGGGAAATTTTTTTTCCGGAGTCAGTCATTAATTTTTTTTACTTATTGGGCGCTGTGCCCTTTTTTTTTACGGGAGTATATCCCCCTTTTCCCCACAGAAGAAAAGGGGGGTTAAACCTTTGATTTGAGTGGTCAGGGTTTTATGAGGGGTTGTCTTTAGCTGGGGGGTTTAAATTTTTAAAAATGAGATGGGTTGATGCTCATGATGGTGAGGTCCTTCCCCATGGGGTTAACCTGACTTGTTTTTGGGCTGTATGAGTTTAAATCGGGAAACCTTTTTTTTTTTTTTTGGGGTAACGATTATGGAGGCCTAAAAACCCCACGTCTTGGGTCTGTCACCCCATTTTTCCCAAAAGAAATATAAAAATCCCAAAAGGGACATGTGCAATCGTACATACTTTAGCACATCTCTTTATTTTGCAACTTTTCCCATAAAATTTTTGTAAAAAAAGAAAATTTCGTTTTAAACCTTTTAATATCTCACGAAAAAAAAGGTTTGGGGAGATGGGGGAAAAACAAAACAAAAGAAAAATTGAAAAAAGGGGAAAAAGGGAAAGAGGAAAAAGAGCAGGAAGAAAAAAAAAAAACTTTATCTTTCGTCTTTTGGGGCAAAACAAAAGAGGGCCGAAAGATCTGGGGGGTGGTGGTGATTTAATTTCAAGATGTTATTGCCCCCAAAAACCCGGCAGATTTACCCCGACAGCTGGACCCACCATTCCCCTCTCATTTTTTAGGGCAAGCATGAACGCATGTTTAACTTCCGCGGGGGCCTTCGGGGGAAGCCGACGGGAAAACAAACCGTCTAAAAGCCATTTTTGAGGGCAGGAGAAAACGTTTTTAAAAACTTTGTTTCCCCCACACAGAGACAAGGGATGACGTGTTTCTTTCGGGCATCCGAAAAAAAACGTCCGTTTCCCAGGGCCCACTCCTCGTCTGATCAAAACAAAAAGATATGGGAGGGTTTCCCTGGAGCCTTTAAAAGGGCCCGAGGGCTGGGAACAGCCAGAAAAAAACACCCCGACTCAAAGTAGAGGGCCCCTTCCATCGCTCAACCAGTTTTTGTATCAATCCTCCCCCGGGATACCCCACGGGCCCTCCCTTGCGATTTTCCCCTCCTATGATTTAATCTTGACCATCAAGGGATCTCCCCCTTCTTTGAAGGACGAAAACCATTTTTTCTGTTCACCGACAACCGGGGGTTTGGGTTTTTTTTTTGGGGGGCCCTGCCTTGCATTCGAGGAGGGGTTTTTTTAAAAGTTTTTAAAACACCCCCCCAAAGTTCTCTTTAAAAAATTTAGTATGAAAACCCACGGGCCAAAAAAAAGAAGAGGAGTTCCTGGGCAGGGGACGCTCCCCGCGGGAAAAGGCCGAAAACTTTTTTTGGGGGGTAAAGTTGGATGTTTTCCAGGTGAGGTCTTCCCGGGTTTCCCTTTTGGGCCGGAGGGGAAAACCCAAAACACCCCCCCCAACCCCGTGGGAAATCCTGGGTTTTCAAAAATTTTTTTTTTGTTTCATCGTGGACCGGTTCAAAACCGTCCTTCCATGCCAGCCCCCAAAAAGGGGGATGTTCAGCCCAAATTTTAACCATTTAACCTCCTGGAAAAAAAAAATTTGGGTTTTACTCGCATTTATTCAAAATCGAAGGGGTTTTGGGTTTGCTGCCCCATCCTTCAGGACCCCCCTTTTGATGTAAAAGAAAGGGGAGGGCGTTCCTTTTGTTTTTTGGTTTGGGTTTGTACATATTTCCTTCCATCTTACAGTAACTCTTTTTCACCCCTCCCTCACTGCCCCAGACAGGACTCCTTGCCCAAAATATTGTGGCGTTTCCCTTGAACCTTTACGCTAAATTTTTGGTCAGAACCCCTCTGAAAAAACGGGTGTCTTTGAGCAAAGCCCCACGGGGGCCCGTTACCCTTTTTAATAAATTTTTGGGAAAAGAATGAGAGTTCTTTTGTCCAATTTTTTTTCTTTTCCAAAGCAGAAAGGGGACCGAGGGGCCCAATTCGGCCCAAGTTGTTTGCAGGAAACGAAGAGGTCTTTGGGGAGCGTCACAAGCTTTTGAAGGGAACCCGTTTTTTTTGTTTCCCCCCCCGGTTTGAACTTTGGGGGTTCAGCTCTGGGTTTTAACAGCTCTCTCCAAAACCCTCTTTCCCCCCGGGGGCCCTGAAAAATGGAATCATTTATTTCACGGAGTTTAAAATTTTGGGGGGGGATTTAAACCCGTCCCCACGGGGGGAAATAAAAAACTTAAAATTCGGGTTTTGGGGTTCCGTTAAAAGGGGGAAGCCGTTTTGGTTGGGAAAATGCCTTCGGATCTTAGGGCCCTTTCTAAACTTACTTCCATTTTGGTCGTTCCCCAGATAGTCCCCAAATTTTTGAAAAGGGGGGTGTTTTTCAAGGGTTGTTTTTTCTCCTTCTTTAAAAGTTGGTGACATCCCTGGAAAAACATTTTGTGTTCCCCTTTTTTTTTCGGAAAAGGGGCCCAATACTTTTCCCCGATTTGTACCCGATTGCCCCCCCGCGTGATTGGGCCGCGGTACTTTTTGATGTCCCGGGGTGTTTGTTTTTTTTGTTTTTTTTTTTTCTAAGTTTTATCCCTGGTTCCCTTTCCCCTTTACCCTGGGGTTTAAAGTCCCAAAAACCCCCCTTTTTTCTGGCGGGCTGTTTGTGTCCATGGGAAACCCGACATTTTGGGGGGAATTTGGGAGGCCAAACCTTTTTTTCGGGGGGGGGCCCCCTGGGCTTTCCCGATCTGGGTCCCCCCCATTGGGCCCATTTTTTTTGCTGTTTTTACTTGTGGCGGGTTGAAGACATTTCCGTTTTTTTGGGGATGGACCCAAATTTCCAAACCAAAGGGTCTTGCCGTCTCTCCGTAGACGTCCCTTTTTTTTTGGCTTTTAAAAAAATTTTCTTCCCTTTCCCGGGCGCGGACCCAAAATGTGCCCCTGGGCATTTCCTGCAAGAGAGCCCACCCGGAAAACAAAGGGGTTTGGGGGTTGTTGCCTTCCCAAACACTGGGGTTTACCTTTTTTACCTGGGGCCCGAGTCCCTTTCCCCCCTTTTGTTTTGGGTTTCGTGTAAAAAAAAAGATGGGGGGGCCCCCCCACCTTTCCTTGGGACAGCCCAAAACCCCGTGGGGAGATTTTTTTGTTTTTTTTTGGCGGGTTTTCCAGAGGGGGAAAAAAGGGCACTTGGGGGGAAGGGCCGTTTGAACAGGTACCTCAACGTCAGTCCCGGGATCCCGGGTGGGGATCCTTTAGGGATGTCCAAACCAAACCTTAGAAGGAAAGAACTGACGTGTCTGTTTTTCCGGGGCCTTCCAAAGGAAGGGGGGATGACGTTTAAGGGTTTTTGTACCCAAATAAGGGAAAACCCTCCCGAGCTGGGCAAAAGCAATTTTCTTCCCCCCCTGTTGGCAGTAAAAAAAAGTAGGGCTTCCCGCTTTTATAGAATTTGTTTTCAGGGAGCTTGAAAAAAAGCCTCTCGTGGGGGGGTTGGGGAAGGGAACCAAAGTTGTTTCCCGTTTTTCCGCTCAGTGATGTACTCGGGGGAAAAAAAAAGGGGGAAAAGGGAAGGGCCCCCGCCCCTTTTCCTTTTAAACCCCGGGAAAACGGCCCCCAAATAAATTTGGGGTATAGAAGTATTCCCCGGAGCGATTTTTTTTCAAGGTGATTTTTCCAAGAATTTTTAAAATTCTTTGTGCCCGAAGCTTTGTATGGTTGTTGTTTCCCTTTACCCGAAAAATTTTTTAAGGGGGGCCCCACCCTCTTTTTTTCTTTTCCTTTAAGACCCTTTTCCCGGAAGAATTAAGGTTTGATGAGATTGAGGTCGTAGTTCGGGGTTCGTTGAAGGGCCCACCCCGGGGGAAATCCCCGAAAGGGCCCCCTTCCAAGGGAAATCCCCCGGCCTTTTGTCCCAGGGGGGAAATTTAGTTTAAAACGTAGACGGTGGGAAATATCTTCTTTTGTTTTTGAGGGGAGCGAAAGCCTTGTCGGATACCCCTCCCTGCTTCTTCTTTGTCCCTTTTCTTTCCCCCTTTTCCTTTTCATTTTTTGTCTGTCTGTGTCTCTGTCCGTCTTTTCTATCTTTTCTTTTTGTTTTTGTGTTTTTTTCTGTCTCTGTCCCCGCACCACAGCCGGGAAAACCAAACCCTTTTAGACGTTTGGGGAGCAATTTGATGTGCTCCCCCCCTCTCAAGGTGGGTTTTTCGGCTTGGTTTTTGAAACGAGGGGCCCCGAGCAAAAAAAAAAAAAAAAATACCCCATTTTAAAAACAGGAACCCGGGTAGACAGGGCGGGGCCCGGGGACACAAGACAATATTTTAAAGGGGAAAAAGGGGAAGGATGGAAAGAGGGGGGAGAAGGAGCCCGAAGAAGGGGAAAAAAAAGAAGCATTTGGGGGGGTTTTTCCCGGGGCAAGGCGTTCCGGGTCCTCCCCCAACAAAAAAAGGAAGGTTTTTTCCCCCCTCCAAAATTTAGGGGTAGGAAAGGTTGGGGGCCCGGGAAATTGGATTTGGCCCCCCCACCCCTTTTTTCGGGGTGTTTTGTTTTCCTTGGGGCACGACTGTCCCCCAGACACGTGGAGGGGTTTTTCGTTTAACCCAAAGGGGGTAAACGGTAAAAACCATGGGTGGAAAGAAAATTTTGAAAAAAAATCAAAAAAAAAACAAACACCCAGGAATCAAAAGGGGTCCCCGGGATCACGCTGGGCCCTCAATTTTGGTACAAAACTTTGGGAAAGTAGTTGGCACCTTTTTAAAAAAATGGGAAAAACAGGAAAGTTTTTCAAAGGATTGTCCCCTACGTTAAGAAGGATGATGTATGCAGCTGTCAACGATTCCCCCCTTTTTAAGAATTTTACTAGTTGATGGAAAGAACCCGATGGGAAATAGGGGCTGGTTTAAAGGCTAAGAATTCCCTTTGGGGGTTGCCCAACCAAATCGGGGTTTTTTTCTTTCAGTACGCCAAACCGGGTTGGTTTTTAGTTCTTTTTCGCCCGTGCCGGGCAAAAGGGGTTCATTCCCCCCCCCCCATTTTCAAAATCCGTTTTGAAATTTTGGGTAAAGATTCCCTTTTTTAAAGGCCCTGAGTGGGGGACGGGTTTTGGGGAGGAAAAGATGTTTTTAACCCGAGCTGAAACGCCCAGCTTTCCGGGACCCACAAAATACTGGTTTTTTTCTAAAGCTTGTGGGACCCCACCAAGGGCCCCCTTTGTTTTCCTTGGGAAAACCCTTTTGGACAGGAAATTTGGCCCCCCTTCCCTGCTGCTTGGAACGACAAAAAATTTGGGCATTAAAAAAAAAACTCTCCGTCTTTTCCAAAAATTGGGGGTACAAGGGTTTAAAGGCCCCCCGTGGGCCTTTTTCCCCCCCGGGGGAAACCCCGTTTTTTTTAGGGGTTTGGGTCGAAAATTGAGCTGTAAAAGGGGGTTTTAGCAAACGGCCCCTTTTTGTTTGGCAAAAGGGTTTCCCGTCTG
Source organism: Conus ventricosus (assembly GCA_018398815.1). Taxonomy (NCBI): domain Eukaryota; kingdom Metazoa; phylum Mollusca; class Gastropoda; order Neogastropoda; family Conidae; genus Conus; species Conus ventricosus. The sequence goes on along the minus strand of JAFLJL010014365.1, from coordinate 14,120 downwards.
GGGCAGTGGGGGGGAGGGTGTCAAAAGGGTTTTTTGTATAGGGTTTGGAAGGGGTATGTATACACCCCACCAACAACACAGGGATCCCTTTTTTCTTCTTCATCAAAAAAGGAGGGTCCTTTAAGGATGGAGGGGAGCACCCCAAAAACCCTTTGATTTGAAAAAATGCGGGGGGGGTTGGGTAAACCATTTTTCTCTTTCAGTAAAGGTTTGTATGGTTTTCTTCGTCCCCGAAAAAATTTCCCCCGGGGGTGGTGTGGACATGGGTGGCCCGGGCCCGATTCCCCGGTCCACGAAAGTAAGGCCCGAAATGATTTTTGTAAAAAAGGGACCCCATTTGTTGTTGGGGGGGGAGTGTTGGGGTTTTTTCCCCTCCGTGGAAAAAAGGGAACCCGGCAAGACTGTCAATTGGGGAAAAACCTCCCAAATTGGGCCCCAAAAACAGGGGTTTTTGGCTTTTTCCCGGTCGGTTTGGGGGTCGTCGTTTTCCAGGAAACTCCTTTTTTTTTTTTTTTTTTTTCCCGGTTTCTTAACTATGTTTCAAAAAAAGGGAAATTGGGTTTGGGGGGTTTGAACCTTTTTAAAAGGGGCCCCTCCTTTGATGCAAGGCGAACCCGGGACCGGGAAAAAAAAAAAAAAACCCCAGGTTGTCGGTGAACAGAAAAAAAAAAAAAAGGGTTTTTTGTCCCCTTTACGAGTGGGGGGAGATTTCCCCTTTATGGTAAAGTTTAAATCAGATGGAGGGAAAAATCGCAGCAGCCCGTTTGGGGGTTTGTTTTGGGGAGGGTTGATTTTGAATGTGGTTTAGGCGATGGATTTGGGCCATCTACTTTGAGTCGGGGGTGTTGCTGGGTTGGGTGGTTTTCCCGCCTTTTTGGTTTGTTTTTTGGCTTTCCAGGAACCCTTCGATATCTTGTCTGTTTTTGATCCCGAAGAGGAATGGTCCCTGAAACGGAAAAATTTTTTTCGGATGCAAATTGGGAAAAAAAAAGGGTTTGTTCATCGTTTCTCTGTGGGAACCCGATGGGAGGGATGATTTTTAAAACGTTTTGCTCGCCTCTCAAAAATGGCCGGGGTTTAGACGGTCGTTCCAGTCCCGGGCTTCCCTGTTTCTTTCCCCCGGGGAAAGTTAAACATGCGTTTTATGTTGCCCCAAAAGGGGAAAGAGAGCGAATGGTTTTTCCAGCTTTTTTCCCGGGATAAATCTGCCGGATTTTTGGGACAATTTCATCTTTTTTTCACCCCCCCCCGATTTTTCGGTCTTTTTTTTTTTCCCCCAAAAGACTGTGTTTTTAAATTCCTTTTTTTTTTTTCCTGCTTTTTTTCTTTCTCCGTTTTCCTTTTTTCTTCTTTCTTTTTTTGGGTTTTTTTTTCCTCTTTTCGCAGCTTTTTTTGTCGTGAGAATTAAAGGTAAATCCCCCCCCCACCAACCCCCCCCCCCCCCCCCCCCCCCCCCCCCCCCCCCCCCCCCCCCCCCCACCCCCCCCCCCCCCTTCCCCCCCCCAAACCCCCCCCCCCCCCCCCCCCCCCCCCCCCAAAACCCCCACCCCCCTTAAAAATTTATTAAAACCCCCCCCCCCCCCCCCCCCCCCCCCCCCCCCCCCCAAAGGGGAAATCCGGGAAAATTTTCCCTTTTTTCGTTTTTTCTGGCCCCCAAAAATTTTAAAAAAATGTCAAAAACTTTACAGTTTGACATTTTTTGCAATTTTTTTTCCTTTCTGGAAAGTTTTAAATCCCAATGGGGTTTTTTTAGTTTCCCTTTAAAATTTTTTTTCCAAAAAGGGAAAAAAAAAAAAAAAAAAAACCCTCGATTTAAAATAAAAAATCAATTTTTAGGGTTTTTTAAAAACGGGGGGGTAAAATTATGTAAAATTTTTTTTAATTTGGGGGTTTCCTTTTCCCCCAAAAAAAAAACCCTTTTTAAAATGAAATCATTTTCAAGGGTTTAAGGTCCCTTATATTTTATATCCCCTGGTAAGGGCTAGGGTTTTAAAACCCCCCAATTAAAAACCCTTTATAATTGGGGAAAAAAAAAAAGTTTCCCCCCAAAAAAAAACACCAAATTTGTTCCCTTTTTTTTTTTTTTTTAAGGACCCCCAAAACTTTAACCCCTGTTTTAAAAAACCCAGGTTTTTAAACCTGTTTTCTTTCCTTTTCCAAAAATTTCTTGTTTCCCCAAATAAAATTTTTGGGGAAAATTAAACCTTTTTTAAAAAATTTTTTTTTTTTTTTTTGTTGGGTTTTTTTAAATTAAACCGAGCGTTTTAATTTTAAAAAAAAAAAAGGGTTTTTTGAAGAAAAAAACCAACCCCCCGTTATTATGAAAATTGGAAAAAGGGGTGGGGTTTTTTTTGTTTTATTTAAAAATTTTTTTTAAATTTTCCTTCCCCAATTAAACAAAAGAATTTCATAAAACGGGGATTTAATTTACCGCCTTCCCCGGGGAATTTTTTTTTTTAAAAAAATTTTAAACCCTTTTGTTCATTTTCTAAAAAAATTTTTCTTTTCTTTGAAATTAAAAAAAATTTTTCTCTCTTGGGGTTTTTTTTTTTTTCGTTGTTTTTTTTGGTCCCGGCCACGCGTTTTCTTTAATTTTTTTTTGTGGGGGGCTTTTTTAAAAAAAAACCCCCCAAACCCGTGGGAAAATTTTGGTTTTAAATTTGGGTTTTTTTTTTTAAAAGTTTTTAATTTTTTAAACCCCTCCAATTAAAAATGAAAGGAAGGGCAAAAAAATTTTTATAAATTTTTTTGGGTTGGAATTTCCCCGGCCCCCCTTTCCCAAAAATAATGGGGGAAAAAAATAAAAAAATTGTGTTATTTTTTTTGTCCTTTTTTTAAATTGAGGTTCCCTTTCCCCCTCTTGGCCTTCCCCTTTTTTTATGGGTTTTTTTCGGGCCCCGATAATGCCGGTTTTTTTAATTTAAAATTTTTTTGGAAATAAGGGTTGGTTTGTTATAATTTCAAGGGGATTTTTAAAAAAGGATTAATTTAAAGGGGAAAAAAAAAATGGTAGTTTTTTTGGGGGTTCCCCAAAACCCCCCTTGCCCAAAAATGGGGAAAAAAAAACCCCCTTTTTATGGTGAAGGGGGTAATTAAATCAGGGGTAACCCCTTTTAAAGGGGTTTTGCGGGCCCCCTTGACAAAACCAGGGGGGGTTTCCCCTCCTTTTTTTTGGGGGGTTTGTAAATTGGGGGGAAGGGTTTCCAAAAAATGGTTATGAAAACCCCTTTAAAGCAATTTAAGGTTTTAAAAGGCCCCCCGAAAAATTATTTGGGGGTAATTTTTCCTTTATACCTCAAAAACTTTACCAAAAACAAAAAAATTTCTTCCCTTTTTGGGTTCTTGGAAAATGGGTTTTTTTGTGAAAAACACCATTTGTCATTGAGTCAAACACCCCAAACCCCTTTTTTTTTAAGGAAGTTTGGGTTTTTAAAGGGTTTGTGGCCTGTCGCCGCCGCAGGGGCAGGGTGATAAGGGAAATTTATCCCGCAGGGCTTTTTTGGTGGGGAAAACCTTTCAAATTGCTAGGCAAAAAGTGCCTATGGGTTTTTTTTTTTTTTTTAAAAACTGACCCAAAATCGCCAAAAAAACCGGGGACATTCCTTTTATCACCCTGGGATCAAACCCCCAAAAATCGTCATTGAAGGTCGGTTTTTTTAAAAAAAAAAAAGACCCAGGGTAGGGGGGGCGGGGGTTTTAGAAGTGGAACCCCGAGTTATTAAAAAAAAAAAAAGTTTAAAAATGGGCACTCCCCCGATTTTCCCGACTGGGTTTTTTTTTTTTTGTTTATACCAATATGCCCCGTTGCGTTTTTTTGAAATTTTTTTCGGGTTGGTTTTTGGGCAAATTTTTTTCAAAGATCAGATTTTTTAAATTTTGTTTATTGGATTTTTGGGTTCGCCCGTTTCATGACACTCAGTCGTCGAAAGGTTTTTGGGCCAAAATCGTTGAACCCCTATGCGCCCCAGTTTTTTCATGGGGTACAATTTGGTGGTTTCCCAGTTTAAAAATGTTGCTTCTTTTTTTTTTGTTTATATAAGGGGGTTTTCCCAACGTGGATTTTGTGGTCTTTTTTAAAGACTGTTTTTTAAATAGTCGTTTTTTTTTTTTTTTTTTTTTTTTTTTTTTTTTTTTTTTCTTTTTATCAACAAATTGTGCTTTTTTACCCATTTTTTTTTTGGGGGAAAAAGTCCCCCCACCCTTTTCCGTGGTGGTTTTTTCCCGGGTGGGGCCTTCTTCTGTCAGATTGATTAACGTTTGATTTAATTTTTGCTTTGAATTTAGGGCCGTTTTTTTTTTATAGTTAAAACCCATCAGGCCCTTTCCTAAGGGGGGAAAACATGTCATTTCACTAAAATTTACGATGCCCTGAATTTTTAAAATGATTTTTTTTTTTTTTTTTTTTTTTGGGACGAAAATACGTTGGTTTTTAGGGATATTTATTTCCCAATTATACATTTTTGATGGTTTTTAAAAAAACATTTTTGCTTTTTCCCTTTTTTTGACAGAAAAGGGGTGTTTTTTCGTTTTGTGCATGCGTTTTTTTTTATCGCCCCTTTGGGTTTCTTAAATAGTGACGTTTACCTTTGTTTTCCCGATTTCCTTCACCGGGCATCCTGTCATAATTCCCTTTGGGCCCCCCAAAGGGGAAATTAATAGCAATTCGGGGGAGTCCCGTCAGATTTAGCTGGTAAGGTTTTGTAGCGGGGGGGTTTAAACTTGGACCCCTTTTAAGGGGGCTGGGGCCCGCCTTTTTAAATTTTTATCATTTTGTTTGTCCCCCCCTTGGGAGACGGCCTTAAAAAAAAACCAAAAAAAAACAAACAAAAAAAAAAACAACAAAAAAACCTTCCTTTAACCCCCAAAAACTCAGTTTTAAAATTTTAAAAAAAACCGGCCCTTTTTCTTAAAGAAAAAAGGGCAAGTTTATGAATTTTTTTAACTTTTTTGGGTTTGGTTTGTAGCGAGGGGAAACTTTTGGATCTTTTTAAGGGGGAAAACCCGATGCCCTTTTTTTTTTTCATTTGGTCCGTTTTTTGGTTTTTTCGCCCTTGGAGAGGGCCCCCCTGAAAAAAAAAAAAATTTTTTTAAAAAAAAAATCAGTCTGTCAATTTTTTTGTTTTTTTTAATTTTTTCTTTACAGCCCGATTGCTTTAGCGCAAAGCAATGCCCGTAGGGGTTTTAGCAATTTAAAGGGGTCCCCATCGATCTCTCCCATTTTCATTTAACGAGCAAAACCCTCTGTTTATTTTGATTTTTGTCCCTAAGGGTTTCTGGGCGTTTTAAACACCTGCTCCCGCCCTGCTCTGCTTTGAGGGCCGGGGAGAAGCCCTAACCCTCCCACTTTCAACATTTGGGAAAATAAACCGAAAAACACAAATCAAAAAAATGGAGGAAGAAACCCTGAACAGTCCGCACTGGAGGAAAAGAAAAAAGCCAAAACACAGTCAACCCCTGGAGGAAAAAAAACCATGGGCAAAAAAAACAGGGCAACACTGGAGGAAAAAAAACCATGTCAAACACGTCAACAAATGGAGGGGAAGGGAAACCCTGACAAACACAGTCAACAATGGGGAAAAAATTTTATGACACCGCGGGGAATTTTGGAGGAAAGATCCCCTCACCAGTCCAAAAACTTGGGGGAAAAAAACATGGCAAAACCCCCTCAACACTGGCCGGAAAGGAAAGAAAAACATCTCAAACACCCGGGCGTCACTGGGGGAAGAACCATGGGCAAAACACAGTTTAACAAAGGAGGAAAAGAACCATGACCCAAAACCCGTCAACACCTTTGGGGGGAAAAAAAAACCAAAGGGCAAACCCAGTCAAAATGGAGGGAAGAACCCTGGAAAAAACCCCAGTCCCAAAACTGGGGAAGAAACCATGCAAACACAGTCAACACGGAAAGGGAAAGGGCCATCACCCCAGGGCAACTTGGAAGGAAAAAACCAAAGCACCCGGTTTAAAACTGGGGAGGGAAAAAACCATGACACAAATAAACATGGGGGGAAAAAATCCCTCACAAACATTCTGTTTTTCCGGGCGTACTGATTTTTTCCCGGAGGGTTTGTGAGCAAAGATCTTGCCCAATTTTTTTTGTTCGACTGGGGGGGTGAAACATTAAAAAGGGCCCCCCTGCAACACCCAAAAAATTTTTCCGCCAAGGGGGCCTTTTCCTGGGGAAATCGGATTTTTTTTAGACTGGAAAAAATTTTGGAAAAGTTTGTTTAATTTTTAACGTTTTCGAAAGTTGATTTTTCCTATTTTCTTTCATTTGGCCGTCAAGGTTTCAAAAACCCGGTGGTTTTTAAGCAAAAATCAAATTTTTAAACAAAGGAATGGGGGTTGTTTTGGGGGTTTTTTGGAAGGGTGCGGGAAAGGTAGGGGGCCCCCGAGGGAATGGGAAAGCCTGAAAAAAGTGTGGGGCAACTTTCCAAAGGTTTTATTTTTAAAGGAGACTGTTTTTGATTTCATTGGGAAAATTTCCCCCGGGAAAAAAGGGGAAAAAAAAAATTGGGGGGCAGTTGTTTTTTTTTAAACCCGGTTAACCGTTCCCTTAACCCGTATATGCTTTTGGGTCAAAGGGTTTTCTAGGCCCTCCCCAAAAAAACTTACATGGTTTTTTATTTGCGTTTTAAAATTTTAAAAAAACTAAATTTTGGGGGTTTGTTTGGGGTTTGTGACCAAAAAGATTTTGGATTTCCAAAAAGACAAAATTTTTTCATTTTTACTCGTTAAATAAAAACACACACAGCCACAGAAAGTCCGAAAACGGAACCTGTAGCCCCACCAACTTTTATGGAGAATTTTTTCCTTTTTTTTTTTTTTCCATGGGGGCCCCGGAGGGCAAAAACCGCCCCGGTTGTGTTCTTTTTTAGGTAGGGCTTCTTTTTTTCCAGGGTCACCAGCCCTACCCCTTTTGCGGGGAGCGCTTTCCCCGGCCATGGGTGGGGGGCGCTATTTGCCCCGGGGTTTTGTACATGCCCCGTCCCGCACGCGCCGCGCGCGCTTGGGGCGCTTTTGGGGATAGATTCAGAAAAAAGGCCTGGGGGTGGGAAAAAGGACAGAGAGAAAAAGAGGGAGGAAAAAGGAAGGGGTTGAAAAAGAGGAGGGGGACCCAGAGGAAGGGGAGAAGAGAACAATATATATATATGTATTTTTTAAAATTTTTTTTATATATTATAATAATTTTTTTTTATATATATATAAAATATTTATATTATACACTACACACAACACCTCTAGAGATAAGAATTTGATAAGTTGTTTTTTTATAGCCCAGCCGACCGCCCAAAAAGGGGCCACATCAGGGCTGTTTACCGGCGTTTTTTTTTTTTTAAAAACAAATCAAAGTCTTTTTTTTTTTTTTTTTTAAAAAAAAAAAAATTTTACAAAATTTTTTCTAGTAAAGCCCCAGAAACTTCGTTTAAAATTTTTTTTCTTCCGTAAAATCTTTTTTTTAGATGGGAAAAAAGTTGTTTTCTCTCAAAAAAATCGGATTCCCCGTCAGGTGGGCCCTCCCAATCCGAATTTTTTCATGGGATTTGGTTTGGGAAAATTTTTTGTGTTTTTCACATCGTGAAAATTCCCCAAACCCCTCCAAAAGAACATGTTTTTATTGTGAAATGGCACTGACATGAAATGACCACGGGGCTTTTCACTCTTTAAAAAGGGAGGGGAATTTGGGATTAAAATTTAAATTTTTTTGGGGTTTTTTTTTTCCGGAAATTGTTTTTTTTTAAAAAGGATTTTAAAGGTTTAAAAAAAACCTTTTGGGTTGGGCCCGGAACGAAAAAGTTTTTTCCTCTTTGGAACCAAACTTGTGAGGGTTTTTTATTTAAACCCATCTGAAAGAGTTTTTTTTTACCCGGTTTGTTATTTTAAATTCCTCCTGCCAGAGGTTTCTCCATACCGTTTAAAATTTTGGGGGGTTTTAGATTTTGAAAAGGGGGTTAAATGTTGGGGCCTTTTCCCCCCTCTTGTGGCCCTTTTTTGGCCCAAAAGAAACAACCATTTCGTTTTCCCCCCCGATGGGCCAAAAATGGGCCAGGAACCCAAGCTAGGGTTAAATTTTGTAACCATCGCTTTTTTAAATTTGGTTTTTAAAAAAAAAATTTTTAAAGAAGTGTTTTAAAAATTCCGGGCGCTGAAGGTTTTTCGGGCCTGCTATTTGGGTCCCAAAACTGACAGGGGTTTTCCCAACAGAACCAGGAAAATCCCCTTTGTAGATTGTGAGATTTTTCCTTTCCCCCGGCCCCCCGAACCAAAAAGGGAGTTTTAAAATTTAGCAGAAAAGCAAAAAACATTTGGAGGTTTTCAGGCGAAATCCGACAAACCGAAAAATCCCTCTTCGGTTTTTGATTGTGAGATTATCCCCAGCGCCAGGAAACCCGAGCCCGTAAGTTCAGCCCGGAAAAGACATAAGTATTTGGGGTATATGTTTTTAAAAAAGTATCTGAGGGAAAGGGGCACCCGGGCCAAAAAGGCCCGCACAGGCCACTCCCTTTCCCGGACTTTTGGAAAAACCCCAAATGAAAAATTTTTTTGAATTAAAGAAAAAAGGGAAATTTTTAACAGAGGGGGCAGCCCCTACAATGCCTTGTTCGCCAGAGAATTTGGGAGGGCTTTTACGAAAAGCAAACCCAAAATTCTTAAAACGAAAAATTTTGGTTTTGAAAAAGGTCCACGGAGGGGTGATCCGGGGGAAATTGGGAAAAAAAAAAAACGGGGCACAACTTTCCCAGGTTTAGGCCTGGTTTTTCCCCCCGGGGTGTGAAGCCCGCATTTTCCCCAAGCCAAACGGCGGGATACAGTTTTTTGGGTTGGGGTTTTTTCCAATTTGCTTTTTAAAACCCGGGGGGTCGGGCACCCGTCTTTGGGGAGGACTCTCCGGGTTTTCCCAGAACAAGGTTTGATTTTAGTAAATTAGAGACATTTTTGCCTTTTGGTTGGAAAAGTTAGGGTTCACCGCCTCTGCGTACGGGTGTTAAAAGGGGGTGGGGGCGGGAAAAGCCCCCAAAACAGTCACACCCAAAAAGAGAGGGGAAAAGGGGGCACAACACACACACACCCCACACACAAAACAAAACCAAAACCACACAAAATATATTTTTTTAATATATTTATATTTTATATATAAAATATATTTTGTTGTGTGTGTGTTTTTGTGTTGGGGTGTGTTGTTTGTGTGTATTTTTTTAATATAGACTGACCCTTTCCCTAAAAAAAAGGAAAAAAATTTAAAGGCTATTTTTCGGGGTTTTTTTTGGAAATGTGGGGGGAGGGGTTGGGGAAAAAAAAAATGTTTTGGAAAAGGGGGTTTTGGGTTTAATATTTCAATATTGAACCATTGTGGAAAATTGTTTGGGTCCAAGACTTTCCCCTTTTTCAGTGAAAAAAAAATTTTTTTTGGAGCAACACATCATTCCCGGCATTGGAGGGGTCCAAAAAAAATGGGCCCAAAAAATGGTGGTGCATGGGAGGGACGTGCCCCCACTAACCGCCAAAACACCGGAGACATTCTTATATCACCGTGGATCAAGCCCCAAACTCGTCATTGAAGTCGGTTTCAAAAAACTGACCGGTCGGGTGGCGGTGTTGTAAAAAGTGGAAATGAGAAAAAACAAATCAACTGGGCACTCCCGATCCAGACTGGTTTTTTTCGTTACCAATATGCCAATTGCGATTGTTGCATTTTTTATTACGATTGTTTGGACAAATTGTCAACAGATCAGATTTTAACTTTTGATGATGGATACGGATTCGCTGTACATGACACTCAGTCGTCGAAGGTTGGACCAAGTCGTACGCCCTCTATGCGACAGCAGTTTTCATGGAGTAAAATCGGTGTTTCCGAGTCAAGTGTAGCTTTTTTTTCTGTATGATAGCGTTCCAACTGATTGTGGTCTTAAGACTGTTCTAATAGTCGTTTTTTTTTTTTTTTTCTTGTATCAAGTGTCTTTTACTCCATTATTTTTGGGAAACAGTCCCCACCTCTCCGTGGTGTTTCCTGGGTGGTCCTTCATTCTGTCAGATTGATTAACGTTAGATTTACTTTTTGCTTTAAACTTTAGTCCGTTTTATAGCTTAACGATCAGCGTACGGGGGAAAACATGTCATTTACACTAAATCACGATCCCCTGATGCAACATGATTTTCTTTTTTTTTGCACGCAAATACGTTGATATAGCCTTCCTGATTCGATTATACATTTCGTGTTTAAAAAACTTTTAGCTTTTTCATAATTTGACAGACAGGGCGTGTAAATTACAGGCAGCGTTTTCATCCCCCTTAGGGTCTTAAATAGTGGGCGTCAACATCCCATCTCGCGATGCCTTCACCGAGCATCCTGTCATATCCTTCGCCCCTAAGGTTTCATTAATAGCAATGTCCCAGAGTCAGTCATGATTTAGCTGGTAAGGGTTGTAGCGGGTAAACTTCGGGCCCTTTTAAGGGGGCTGACTGCCCTTTTTTTTTTCATCATGTGTTTGTCGCCCTTGGGAGACGGCCTAAACAAACCAAACAAACAACAACAACCCAAAACAACAAAGACACCTACTAACACCAAATCTCAGTCTTTAACTAATTAAGAACCGTCTAAAGAGTCAGTCATGATCACTGGTAATGGTGTAGCGAGTAAACTTCGGATCTTTCAAGGGAGCAGACTGCTTTTTCATCATGTGTCCGTGTGTTGTCGCCCTTGAGAGAGGGCCTGACCAAAAAAAAAATTAAAAAAAAATCAGTCTGTCATTTTTTTGTTTGTTTACATTTTTCTTTACAGCTGATTGCATCAGCGCAATGCAATCGCCCGTAGGGTCTAGCAATAAGGAAGTCACATCGATCTCACGATGTCATCAACGAGCATCCTCTGTCATGTGATTCGTCCCTAAGGTACTGACGTAAATCACCTGCTCCTGCTCCCGCTCCTGCTTTGAGGGTGAGAAGTCCCTAACCATACTACTTTCAACACTGGAAGAAGAACCATGACAAACACAGTCAACACTGGAGGAAGAACCATGACACAGTCAGCACTGGAGGAAGAACCATGACAAACACAGTCAACACTGGAGGAAGAACCATGACAAACACAGTCAACACTGGAGGAAGAACCATGTCAAACACAGTCAACACTGGAGGAAGAACCATGACAAACACAGTCAACAATGGGAAATAATCATGACACCGCGAATACTGGAGGAAGATCCATCACACAGTTAACACTGGAGGAAGAACCATGGCAAACACAGTCAACACTGGAGGAAGAACATCACAAACACAGTCGTCACTGGAGGAAGAACCATGACAAACACAGTCAACAATGGAGGAAGAACCATGACAAACACAGTCAACACTGGAGGAAGAACCATGACAAACACAGTCAACACTGGAGGAAGAACCAAAGACAAACACAGTCAACACTGGAGGAAGAACCATGACAAACACAGTCAACACTGGAGGAAGGACCATCACACAGTCAACACTGAAGGAAGAACCATGACACAGTGAACACTGGAGAGAGAACCATGACACAGTAACACTGGAGGAAGAACCCTCACAAACATTCTGTTTGCAGACGATACTGATGTCCGGCAGGTAGTGAGCAAAGAACTTGCCAAGTTTGTTGTACGACCCGGGTGAAACATCAACAGGCTGCACACCCAAAATTTATCCGCCAAGGCCTTGCCTGAGAATCGGTATTTATAGACTGGCACAATTGGATAGTTCTGATAATTTATATCGTGTCTGAAAGTTGATTCTCCTCATTTTCTTTCATATGGCCGTCAGGTACAAGCCAGGTGGTTCCAAGCAAACAGATTAGAATCAAAGGAATGGGATTGTTTGGGGATTTTGGAGCTGACGCAAAGGTAGGGTCACGAGAGAATGCAAAGACCTGAAATGTGTGTCAACTACCGGGAAAGGTCATGTACTGGAGACTGTTTGTGATTTCATTGGTGAAGATCCCGAAAACAAGGGAAATAATTGGTGGGCAGTTGTTCTTTTGACCAGTTAACCAGCTTAACAGTATATGCTGGCTCAAATGTTTGCTAGGCCTCAAAACGCTTACATGGATTATATAGCGTTTTAAAGTAAAATCCTAATTGTGGGGTGTGACCACAAGATATGGCATGCAAAGACCAAGTTATCATCTCACTCAGTAACTAACACACACACACGCACACAGATGTCACGAAACGGACCATGTAGCCTACCATCTTGATGGAGATTTTCTTGCCATGCGGCACGGAGTCAAAAACCGCCTGGTTGTGTTCTTTCAGGTAGGGCTCTTTGTCCAGGGTCACCAGCTCACCGTCTGCGGGCAGCGCTTCGGCCATGCTGAGGGCGCTATAGCCCGTGTACATGCCCACGTCCAGCACGCGCCTGCGCGCGCTGAGCGCTCAGTATAGACTTCAGAAACTGGCCTGAAAAGGACAGATGAGAAAGAGAGAGAGAGAGAGAGAGGAGAGAGAGAGAGAGAGAGAGACATATATATATATATGATATATATATATATATATATATATATATATATATATATATATATATATATATATATATTATACACACAACCACACACCTCTAGAGATAAGATAAGATAATGTTGTTTATAGCCCAGCCGACCGCAAAGGGCCACATCAGGGCTGTCACCGCGTTAAAATCAACTCACAAGTCTTTTTTTTTTTAAATTAAAAAAAAAAATTCACACATCTTCTAGAACGCACCAGAAACTTCGTTAAAAATCTTTCTTCCGTAAAATCTTAAATCAGATGAAAAATGTTGATCTCTCTCAAAAACTCAAGGATCACGTCAGGTGGGACATCCCTGAACAGGATTTTCATGGACTCTGCTGTAAATGTTTGTGTCTCACATCGTGCAAGTCCCAACACTCACAAAGAACATGTTTCATTGTGAGTGGCACATGACATGAAATGCACCACGGAGCTTCTTCACTCTTTAAAGGTAGGATATGGGTAAAATACGAATGGCCGGTGTGCAGCCGGCACAGAACCGTTTCTTCTTTACGACCACCAGACGTAATGAGAGAATCTTAAGGTTTGGACGGACGAAAGAGTTGTTATCCGTCTGTGTATTCCAATCCTCCTGCCAGAGGTTTCTCACATACTCGTTAATTTTGGGTTTCAGATCTGAGCAGGGGATATAAATGTTGGACACTTTCTCTCTTGTGGCATTCTTGGCTAAACGATCAACCATTTCGTTCCCGCCGATGCCAACATGACCAGGAACCCAAGCTAGAATAATGTTGTAACCATCCGCTTTCAACTTGGTAAAAAGTTCAAAGAAGTGTAAAAGTTCTGGACGCTGAAGGTTGCGGCCAGCTATGGCCTCCAAAGCTGACAGCGAATCCGACAGAACCAGAAAGTCCCTCTTCGTAGATTGTGAGATTATCCTCAGCGCCAGAACCAGAGCAGTAAGTTCAGCAGAATAGACAAAAGCATCTGGAGGTACAGCGAATCCGACAGAACCCGAAAGTCCCTCTTCGTAGATTGTGAGATTATCCTCAGCGCCAGAACCAGAGCAGTAAGTTCAGCAGAATAGACATAAGTATCTGGAGGTATATGTTCTAACAGTATCTGAGAAGGAGCACCAGGGCAATAGGCTGCACAGGCCACTCCATCCTGAGACTTGAACCGTCAGTGAAAATTTTCTGATAAGATGGGAATTTTGAACAGAGGTCAGCATACAATGCCTTGTACGCCAGAGAGCTGGTAGACTCTTTACGAAAAGCAACAAGATCAAAACGAATCTCTGGTGTGAAAAAGGTCCACGGAGGCTGATCCGGAAACTTGGAAAAAATCGGACACAACTCCTAGGTCTAGACCTGTATTCCGCGCGTGAAGCTGCATACGAAGACCAAACGGCGGAATACAGTTAGGGTTGTTTTCCAATTTGCTTTGAAACTGGGGGTCAAAGACACAGTCATAGGCAGGACTCTCCGGTTCCGAGAACAGTCTGATGTAGTAATTCAGAGACATTTTTAGCCTGTGGTTGGACAGTGAGGGTTCACCTGCCTCTGCGTACAGGCTGTACACAGGGGTGGTGCGGAATGCTCCAAGACAGACACACACCTAGAGAGAGAGAGAGACACACACACACACACACAC